>PVIJ01016915.1:0-31195 GCA_004024925.1 Scalopus aquaticus | reverse complement strand
TTTTTTTTTTTAAATGTTGTTTATGGGGCCTCCCTGGTGGTGCAGTGGTTAAGCGCTGCGGTGTGGAGCTGTGGGCAGCGTGCAATGCGAGCTCTATGCCCAGCCAGGGAGAATCCCACATGGTGCGGCAGACCTCTCCTGCCTTGCCCGCTGCTCCCCTCAGCAGTGTATTTCTGATCTGCCTGTTCTGCTCCCCACTGTCTCTGGTGAACCCTCTCGCCGCCCCACGCCTCTGGCCTGTACCCCAGCTTGTATGTATAAATAAATAAGTCTTAAAAAAAAAAGTTGTTTATGTTAGGTTTTGAGCTGTTACATGTGATTTATATAGAAAGATAAATGTGTGATTCTCAACATGTTGAATATTTAATTTATCTTATTAATGGGGAAACTAGTGAGAAATTAAAACCAATTTGAAGAAGAATCTAAAGAACCAATACATTTATAATTAGAGATATTTAAATGACTGTGCAGAACTGACTTCTTTCACTGTGAGAGAAATCAACTGAACCTCAAGAATGTGCATGTTCTAGACAAAATTATTTTGCATTGTTATTAATTATCTGCAGTTTACAAAGTTATAAAATAACTATCACAGAACAAGAATCAGATATCATGAAATAGTGTGCTTAAAAATGCATAGTGTTCCATTGAAACACAATCTTTCCCCCTATTGGACTTGAACAGGAATGATGGCATAAGGTCAGCCATCCAAATTTTAGTATATCTGTCTCCACTTGACCTTTCTTCTCCCCTATTTGGATTCTACTAGATAAAATAAAACCAGCATATTTTTCTCTCAGTCCAAAATAATTGAAAGGTTTGGGAGAACCTGTTGCTATCTTAACAATGATAATGTGACTTCCATTTTTCTACTGTATGTGTTATATTTTCCTTTTTATGTCCTATTATTTTCATGAGTCAGAGGTGCTGTAACTAAATTAGAAAATCAAATTTATTTGAAACCAGGTACTCTTAGAAATATTTCATTGATGCTGTTTTAAAGAATAATTGAAAAGTTTCTCATTTATAATCGAAGGGATTAATTCACCCTGCATTTGTCATAACTAGAGAATCTTCTAGTATCTTCTGTAGAATGTGTTATCATTCCATGTGAACTGTATTAGCTCAACTGTTTCAGTGATTTTTTAAAAAGATTTATTTATTTATGCATACAAGCTGGGGTGAAGGCCAGGGGGGTGGGGTGGTGAGAGGATTCACCAAAGACAGAGTGGGGCGCAGAACAGGCAGATCGACTGAAATACACTGCTGAGGGGAGCAGCAGGTGAGGCTGGAGAGGTCTGCTGCGCCATGTGGGAATCTCCCTGGCCGGGAATCGAACTTGTGCTGCAGTAGCTCTGGATAGCTTCATAGTGCTGTTCTTATTAACCCGTTGTGCCACCAGGGAGGCCCTATTATTTTTTTTTTTTTAATTCCTGGAATGACTGGTGATGATTTCCATCCTTGCCCAATTAGAGCTGTATTTGCCTTAGAAGTCCCCCATCTATGTGGTCCTCTCATATGATGGAAGTTACCTGTTGCTATAGACTAGGCTGCCATCAGTTCCTTTTGATATTCATCCATAACTGCCCCAAAGTTATTCTTCGTTGTGTACATTCTTTCTGCCTCAATAATCACTAAATGGACAAAACCTATTTCTATTGGTCGTGCTATTTTTTACTTATGATGGTCAGTACACAAATTTTGGGAAAAGCAAGAGTTTTCAAATATGTGAATATAAAGTCTTTGAGCAATGTGTAGTCTTTCATTTAGGAAAAAAAGCAAAAAATGCTTTTTTGAGGAGTCCAGTTTCAGTATCTCTTCCATTTCTCCAAATCCTTTCTTCTCTGCTAACTTTCCTATCTCATGGAGCAATTCCCAGCTGTAGTGCCGGGGGATAAAAGCTGTCATCTTACAGCAAAATATAATGAAAACATATTTCAGTTTTGACCCCAGAATTTCCATAAAATCATAGCTTAAGTTTAGCAATTTGGTCAGAATATGACAGGAAGACTATTAAAATTGTGTCCATTTGATACTTCTAAATAAATTTGAGAAAATAAAATTATTCATAATAAAGAATAGGAAGCAATCACTCAGTAGATATTATTGGGGATTGGGACTTACAGTTCTCTTTCCCTACCATCTATCTCTTGGGCTTAAAACACACTCTACTGCACCCTCTAAGGAACAGTTCAAAGAAAAGAAATGGAGCCAGGATTTTATAGAGACCATGGAAGAGGAAGTTATTCAGTCAGTCTATGGGAGTGATGAGCACAGGTAAACATGAATCTTATCTTGGAATATGCAGCAGAGTTAGGCCCTACTTTCTTATAGAGACTGGGAGGGAGAGTGTGTCAAAGAAATAATTCCCAGGTCCTTGAAGAGACAGTTTTGGGTGAAGGAAGAAGAATGATTTATAATTGAAAGCTTTTAAAATAAATATGCTGTAAGAGGGAATTCAGGGGACTATCAGCCTGTTAACTTGGTTTTGGTTGAAACAATAGTGAATTTCCTACCAACATTGAAATTTCTTGTGCAGGCATTTTAATGGGGGCTGGGGTCATGCTAGAGTTACTGAAAGCCATGCAAAAATTTGCTCAAATGTCTTAGTGCAGGAGGTTGGATGGTACAGTCTAGAAAGGTACCACATCAGGAGTACTCCACAGTCCTAAATGGAAACATTTTTAGTTCAACCCACAGATTACCAGTTGTTGTGATGGCAGACATTTGCAATGAAGGAGTATCTCTGTTGCATTCTTGTAAACTTCTCAAAGACTCAGCTAAAACTAGGAATTCCCAGGAAATGAACCCTGTTCAGTCAGTCAAGTGCAATAATAATAAAGCCAGGTGGTATGTTGAGATTACTCGGAGCTCCACAAAAAAATTAAAAACTAACATATCCTAGATCCCCCAAATCACAAGTTTGTCCACCTTCTATCTCTGTGTGTGTTTTCCTTTCAGATTGTGTAGTATGTTTCCCCTTCTTAGTGTTTTTCATTCACTCTACCAGCCTTTCCTAGGTTGTTATTCATTTACTAGTATTCTGGCCCTGGGCTATACTTGCAGCTGCTAACTCCTCCCAAAAAGCTATTAGTTTCAAAGAAATGTTCTGGTACTTAATACACTGTCTCTTAATTTATAGAAGCTGATTAAAACTAAAAGCAAAAATACCTAATGTTTTTTGATTGGCTTCTCCTGTATCAGACTGAAGGATTTATCTCTGTCTTATTACCTAGTAAAAAGAAAGTCACAAGAGTGATGGCCAAATTTTGATGAGAAGATGAGTCATAGTTGGACAGATCTCTAATCTTTCTGACAAATAAAGTAATATTCAGATGTCTAGGCCCTGATTCTGCATTATTATATTAATTTATATGACAACATTTAAGTAGCCAAGTCATTATCTGAGGCAGAAAGTTTAATGTAGCTTTCTCTTCTTAGAAATCCAGAAGAGCTTCTTCATGTTCATAAAACTATTTACTTGAAATTGTAGAAAGGAAAAAAGTATTCAGTGATCTTTTAGTTTTGTAAAAGGAGCAGACACTGAGTCCCACCTGCAGAGATCTGACAGTCAGTCTGTCCAGATAGAAACAGGATTTCTATACGATTCTGATACAGGTATTTCAAGCCCACACACTGGGAAAAATCTCTTTCAGACATTTACATATTAAACTGGAGGAGAAACTTGTATTTAAATTTGCATACTCAAGTCTATAACTGATGAAAGGTTGTAATTAGGCTGGTAATTGAGAAAGACAGAAGGTAACGGGGGTTAGAGAGATAAAGAGAAGAAAAAGTAAGTAAATTAGATCAACTACTTCATTTTCTTAGTTAGATCAGCTGGCAGACAACTTGTGTGAAGTGTAAAGTGAGGGTCGTGGTAGCTCAGAAGAAGGTTGCTGTGGACCATGGAATTCTGGAACAAGAAAGGCTTGGAAACAAAGGGGTATCTGTGAAAAGAATTTTAGAGATCCACAGATTAAATAGACTAAGCATTGGATTTTTTCAGTAGGGAGACAGAGGAAAAAATGTAAAAAGAAAAAGAAATCATGGAGGTAAAAGAAAAGAAGCATTAAAAAAAGAAACACATGTAAGATGAAGATGGGGAGAGGAAACATCAGATTATCTCATGTTCGAAGTTCATGAGCATTTTATATGATAAGGTACTTTATTTTTAAATTATTTTAAATTAAAAAATATTTCCGGAAATGCATCTATTTTTAAGAAATGGAGCTTTAGTCCTCTCCCTTTGAGTGTGGGTTTGATTTAGTGACTAGCTTCTAGCAGATAGCGTATCGTGAAAGTGAAGGAATATGATTTCCAAAACTAAGGCGTAAAGGATATTGCAACTTCCTCTTCCTTTTGGATCATTTACTGATGGAAAGCTAGCTGCCGGTCATAGATACTTAAGCAACCCTACAGAGAAACTCCAGTGACAAGGAACTGAGGCCTGTTTCTTAAGAGACAAAATAACTGAGGCCTTCAGCCAACAGTGTGCCATCTTAGAATTAGAAACTCTAGCCAGGTTACTTTTAAATAGGGGTGATTTTGCTTCTCAGGGAACTTGGCAAATCTAGTAACATACAGAGTGTCACAAATGAGAAGAGAGGTACTAGTTGCATCTAAAGTGTTTAGACTATACACTGCCTAACATCCTATAATGCACAAGAAAGCTCCTTGGAGCAAAAGATTAACCAAACCAAATATCAGTATTTCTAAGAGTGAGGAACCCTGCTGTAGCCCCAATAAGCCTTCAGATGACTGTAGCCTGGTTGCATCCAGCCTACAATGGAAAACTCTGAGAAAGAACCAACAAGCTCAGCTACTTCTGGATGTCTAAAACTCAGAAAATATGTAAAGTAATAAAGGTAGATGTTCTCATAAAGTGCTTTGTTTGGGGGACTACTATGCATCAAATAACCACTACAGCCCCCGAAATATTTGAGCAGAAGTGAACATTTTAAAGAACTGAATCAGATTGTAAATGCTAAGGGTACTTGGAGAGAATAAAAGGCACAGAGAGGACTTGAGTAAATATTTCTGCAAAATAGCAAGCTTAGCATAAATGTAGAATTTATTATTGTAGCTCATGAGACTTACCAAAAGCCCAGCTAGTGATATTTATTCATGGGATGATAGAACTGCGACTTATATGTTTAATACATCTTTGCAGAAAGGCACTGGTAAGTGTCATGATTTCCAGGAACAAATTAAAAGATTGAAGGAGATTGTAATGTAATATAGAATCAGTAGGTAGAGAGAAACAGCAGTCATATATTCTCAAATTGGGCAGTGAAGTGAGGTGAAGCTAAATAGGGAACATAGCGAGCAGGATGGAAGAAAGATACTTTAGAGATGATGCTTGCATCTTTCTAAACTTTAGTCAGGGCTCAGTCAAGAGTGAAGGTGTCAATGAGAGAAGATTCCAGACCACTGCTCTCCAGATGTGTTGCAGACAAAGTCCCTGAATAGTTTATGAAAATGCAGATTATAATTCAGACGGTCTAGTAATGGACCATAGATTCTGCATTTGAGTAAAAATGTGTTAATAGAAAATGGAGGGCTTGATTTTATAGTTAAGACATTTCTCCTCAAGATCTCAGGGATGGGAAAGACATTCATAAAACAGAATCTCTGGAGGAAGGGAATGGGATCCATTCTCACATTGACTGTACAGATAAAGATAAAATGACAATGTAAAATAAAAATAAACCTTATTCTGGCTAAGACTGAAGATGTAGGAAAGGATGTTGAAAGTAGCATAGGAAGGGGAAAGATTTGAAATAGCTGCAAAAAATGAATAAGGTGAAAATGAACTATTACCTAACCGTGAGAATCTCACCAAATATGAATAGATAGTTTTTTTGAGGTGCACCACACAATCAAAAAAAGTGAGGACAGGGATCCCCTGCTCTTAAAAATGTACTACATATATACACACACTCATACACTTACACTCACACACACTCTTTCTGTGGGGTATGAGGATGCATTGCCAAAACTTGGGTGCGACTGGCATTTTCTCTTTCAAAGAGTCACTGTGACTGGCAAATTTACAGCTGGAGACCAAATTTTGTAGAACAGTTAGGCAAGATGACTATATTACTTGTGTAGATTTTAGGCTTGTGAAATGAAACTACAAATGCCATCTTTCCCCTGGGTTTCATGGGATGGGACTTTAGGTAACCATACATCATGGTGACAGGCTAGACATGACTCCCTTCCCTCTTAAGTGAAGGCTGGAAGAACTACATTGAATGAGAAAATTTAAAATGCATTTTATTCTTAAGCATTTTATCTTGCAGTGCAGGCTTTTTGGCAGGTGGTTAACTTTCCATGTTATTCATTTTAAAATAAAGAGGTTTGGTATGCTCGCTGACTGTGGAGTGTGCAGGCTTCTAAATGTAGGTTGGTGTCATTTTCTAATAAAATGAGTGAGACTATGGTGCTAACTGAACCTTGGACTTAAAAGAATTAAGAAATTGTAATTGTTGTACTCCTACAACAGGCAATGTGTAATATTTGAAAACAATTTCACTCCAAACAGATGTGCTTAAAATATGAAGAAATTGTATTATTACTTAGAGTCAGCTTGGATTTCTCCTTAATGGGTGCATATAGACCTCCCACAGTGGAGGCTCACAATTCCTCCATTGTCCTTTAGATCCCATAGCAAGTTGACAAAAGAGTACTGTGGACACATTGAGAAAAGCCTGTCTGACCTTTTTGGAGAGACTGATCCCACGGAGACATATGTTTGGTGTTATTTTATTTCCTTTATCTATTACTGTCTCACTCCATAAGGGTTTTAAAATTACCACATATCTTTCTATTTATTATGTACTCTGGTACAGCTAGGTGTAGACGTAGAGGTAGAGATATTTTACATGTATAGTAACATAAATTAACACATTCAATTAGGATATACACATATATAAGCATATATGTTTGTTTATATATGTGTGTGTCTCATTTAATTTTTATGATTAGCTTCTTATTCATTTTTGCAAACAAGAAAGCAGAGAATCACATAGAATATTTAAATTGCCCAACTTTTCAAACTCAAAAGGAAAAAGAAGTAGCATTTTAGGCCAGGTCTTGAACTAACATTAAGTCATGCCATCTTTCTAAGGGGAATGAGCTCCCAGGGATGCCGGAGTCTCAGTTGTTTGGGGCTCACTGCTCTATGAACATCTTGAGAACAGTGACTATGTCTGATTTATGTGGACATAGCGATGTTTTCTGGGCAAGCAGCAATAGCAACTCAATTTAAAATTGTTATGTTTGATTCAATTGCCAAATCTGTTTACCTTTAAATCTGCTCAGTCCAGGAGCTATAGGAATTACTGGAATAATAAGAGTTAGAAGAAGAAGGACTACCTCCTCCCTCGAGGAAGGAGGGTGGTGCACTGCTCCGAAGTATTGGGCAGTGATTCTGTGATTTTAAGTGTTTACTCCGAGTTAGGCTCATGTGTGTGGTATATTTACATAGGAATGTCTGTGAGAGTCATAGTGGTCTATTGAGATAGTTTGGAAATGAATACATTGCTACATAATAATGAAAAACCACTCACACTAATTGAATGTTTGTCTTCAATAAGAAACAAGAACAGAGAATCCAAATAAGAACATCAACAGAGACTCCTGGGTCATTAAAACTTCATGTTTTGAACTAATACAGAAATCTTTCAGCAGTTGGGACTAGGTTTGCATCTCTTCTCAGGGTTTTTGTGGAGGATCTGGAGGACAAGCCCCCTTCTCTCCATGCCTCTATTAAAACAGCTCTGGCCAGCCAGGGAAAAGAGCACAAAGCTGAATGTGGTTGATGTTCCTGGCAATGCTGTGGACAGGTTTGTTGTGCCCATATAGTTCTGCTTCCAAAATAATAGACTTGCCTTGTGTGCATTGTATGCTTTCATGCCTGTCTCTTTTCTTTTTTTCATTTCTTTCATCATTTTATTGAAGTGACTTTGATGTTTGAATGCAAAAGAACACGGGGAGTGAAATGGGAGGTAGTATGAGTGTCTTATAGGCTGCTGGTTATTTGTCCATCAGACATAATCACTCTGTTTAGAAAACTTTCAAAGCCACCAGCAAGGTTCTTAAAGACTTTTTTAAAATCATGAATTAACATGGGCTATCTCACAGTTTTGTAATTAATAGAAGGCCCGAGGTATCCTAAACACCCAATGATGCACAGATGCAAAGCTATCCCTGATATCAAGGCATGTGTCTCAAAATCACTCAAGGAAACACTTCTGTTCTCAGTGCCAGGGACAGAAAGTCAGTTTCAAGTCAAACAGCTACTGATATTTCAGGACATATTGGCTAAACCAAAGCACAAAGGAAACTGCTGTGTATAAAACACCAATGTTCCTGCGACTGCCTTAGCATTTTCATATACACCTCCAGGTGTAAGTCTCATCCCCTTCAACTCTGAAACGGAACGTATCATTTAGGTACTCGTGATTTGACCAAAGATACTTAGACAGAATAAAGGTGTATTTCTTCTCATACAGGTAGAGGTAGAGGTTAGAGCAATTATGAAACCTCTATATAATAATCAGGGGATTGCAGGTTCCATCTAACTTTATGCCTTGCCCTTCCTTCAAACATGATGTCCATCGCTTCTCGGCCTTTTGGCTAAGATCAAGTGCAAACATGATGTCCAACCTCAGGGTCACAAGATAGCTACAAGAACTCCATTTCTAATATAAATGAAGGAAAAAGTTGAATTGGAAAGAATATCTTGAAAACCTATCTCTTGACATCTCTCTGGAATGTTTAGCTGCACCCATTGCCACACCAAATATAAAAGTAAATTCTCTGGCCTCTGTGGTGGCGCAGCTAGTTAAGTGCAGCTCTGTGGAACTGTCAGCAGCTGTGGCTCTAGTTAAATGCCCAGCCAGGAAGATTCCCACATGGCACGGCAGACCTCTCCTGCCTCGCCCACTGCTCCCCTCAGCAGTGTACTTCTGATCTGCCTGTCCTGCTCCCCACTCTGTCTCTGGTGAACCCTCTCACCACCCCACACCTCTGGCCTGCATCCCAGCTTGTATGCATAAAATAAATAAATCCTTAAAAAAAAATGAAATGTTAGAAAAAGAAGTAAATACTCTTACCAAGCAAGAGTGGAGAAGAATATTGGCTAGATAAGGAGTAGTTGCTGGGAAGTCAGGAAAAAATTCTGATTAAAAACTCAGTATCTAAGTGATAAATAAACTGATAAACTGAACCCAAGTTATCACTCAGAGAGTGAATGGTGACTTTTCCCTGTGGAACCTCCATGAGTACACGGAATTCAGGGGTCAGGATTTGCACTTAAGCAGCGGCTGAGGTCTTCCCAAGCCCAAGTATCTTGAGTGTTTTCAGGAACTGTGTTGCACGATTCAAGTAAGCTTGGGATTTTGATGGAAGAACAAAAATCCAGCACATGAACATGAGAGGGGTGATGTGGAGAGGGGTTGCAAAGAACTACAACTTTTCTGGTTGTCTTTTTTTTCCACAAATAGTTCCATGAGCACATATCCGAGCCTCATGTCATAAAAGGAATTGACAAGGATAGAGGGGGATTTTATAAGCGTTAAACTGGTTGGCCTCAAACTTCATAGAGGGGCGCAAGAGTATCCTATCCACTCACTTCTTTGAAAACTCGGTATGTTGTGAGCTCAGTGAGATCTTCAAGGGTGCCACAACTTACCAAGCTTTTAGGGACATTGCTGTTACTAGTGGAGGACATTAGCGCTGTCACTATTAGCATTAAAATTTTGCCATCAGTGTGAAAATACTTGAGGCTGCAGTCACAGCATGCTCAAGCCTGCCCACCAGTAATGGGTGTGTTTGCAGCAGATTTTCCATACCTTCGTCCTACCTGGACATTGAAAAATCAGTGGTAAGAAGTATGTCTGGGATCAGGAAACTCCATCCAAGCCTAATGACCACTTGATCACTGACCTGAGTTGACTGTAAAATTTCATTGAACGCTTAGTTCACTGACTTGTCAGCCTTATGCTGACCCAAGGCATGGCAGCTGTCTGGAGATAATTTGCTTGTAGTGGGGATGAGAAATAACAGCCTTATGGTTTGATGTGCTCAAATCTACTTTTCTGTTATACTCTTAACCTCATACATCTAAATACATTTTTTTAACTCATGGTACATAGCACCATGCAGTGACACTTATTCTGAGGCTGCTTCAATCTTTCAGATAGTAAGTACTCTAAATGATAGCATCATTAGGTTTCTGTCATTACTTTGTCCTGCCTCCTCTCCTTCATGTGATTTCATTCTGTCCATCTGTCCACCTTATACCAGATGATTAAAAAAAAATCCCTGCCAATGAATTCACTAGTCTGTAAAATGTTTGAGACACACACTCCCAAGATTGCTTTTTCATCAGTGATGAATTAGTAATAATTTTCTAATGAAGATATTCTTTTAATTATTGGGGAAAAGGCATTCATTAACTAATAGAAAGGAGGACTGGTTTCATTCAGATTAATTATTACTGGGAAT
Organism: Scalopus aquaticus; assembly: GCA_004024925.1. Lineage (NCBI taxonomy): Eukaryota > Metazoa > Chordata > Mammalia > Eulipotyphla > Talpidae > Scalopus > Scalopus aquaticus. The sequence goes on along the minus strand of PVIJ01016915.1, from coordinate 20,680 downwards.
GTGTCCCAAACCAACTAGGCACAAGCTATTTAAAGTGAGCATATTGCAACAAAGTTAAGCTCCTTGAGATTTAATCCTAATAATGTGGACCATGTATAATTAAGTTGGAATGTATGAATGGATGGTCTTCAGGGTACCCATGAACTGAGAAGATTTGATGCGATATCTTCTGTAACTTTCTCACCTTTTCAATGAGTTACATGCTGGATATATGTAAGTAACTATCTCAGGGGTCATTGTCATCTTGGGTGATTTCACCTCGTGGTCGTACAGTTACCAATTATTATGAAGGTCAGAACCTATGCCTTACAGCCAAAGCCTAGACTCAAACAACCACTTGAGACTAATGCAGTCCGCTCTCTTTTCATTTTTTTGATACTGAATGCTCAGAGTGTTCATATCACATTCTTTTCATCAGTTAATTACATTTCATGATCCATGTATTGTGGCTGCTCACCCTGATCTCCATTCCCTACCTTTTCTCACAAACTCTTCCACTGTGATGTATAGAATCATGTATTTATCCTTAAGATATTACATATTTATGTGTAGGCTTCTCTTCTCATTCTTTGCCATTTTTCTATGTGTACCCCCATCCTGAAACCTGACTATCTACTGTTGACACAATTTCTCCAGGGAAAACTGGTTTTCATGCTGTCCCAATGCATTTCATGGTCTGAAAGCAAGGGCAGGTGTTCCACTGATTACCCACCACCCAACCAGTAGCATTTGCTCCTTCAGTTCTTGAAAAAATGCAATGAGATACATTATGCCACACTTAATCCTGCCCTGATTATCGTCACCTATAGAATTTTTTACATCTTGTCTTTTTATCAAAATGATGTCATTATTCTAATTCTATACCATGACCTTGACAGCCTCCTCTCCAATAATATTTTCACACTCTCATATCCACCCACTTCCATTGTAATACCTTAGACATTATCATCCTCTCTATACTAATTCAGTTGCTCTTCTCTCAGAAATGCTCATCTCCTTCTGACCAGTTTATTTAAATGCCCCTGATCTGCTTTTATTAACCTCATCAGTTCCTTGATCGCTCCTTTTGTATACCATGCCAGCTTGTTGTATTTTTATTACCTTTTTTATTCTGCTTTAATTCCTTGGCCCATCAATACAATAATACCTGTGCACTTTCACATCGCAGAGCATAAAGAACAATTTTGAGTCCTCACCTCATTTGAAATCCCAACATTATTTTACTATGCAGAACTGGTCCTCTCTGTTCTGTTTTCCTCCGGGCATCTGTGGTATTGCACTCAACTTGCTTTCCTCCTCTGACTGACTTTTTGCTCCCCTGGCTCCTACTTTGCAGTCATGTTTGCAAGTGTAGCCTCCTCTTCTCAGTCACTAAGTGTTAAGGCCCTTCCACTTACTCTCTCAGTTCCTTTTATTGTATCACTTTGTACTCTCTTCTTGGATTATATTCTTTACCACCTATGTGCGTATGAGTTTGGAATCTTTATCTAGAGCTCAAACTCTCCTGTGATCGGTAGACTCCCATAACTTCTCCTGTGAATGTCTCAATAACACATTAAATTCAACTTGCCTATAGCTAAAACCCCAGTTACTAAAAACTGAACGTGGTGATTTTCATGTTCACTTCAGAGTAACATCCTCTCCCCATCAAGCTCCATAGACCAAAAGCCTAAACCTCCTCATTAACCGTACTCTCTCCCTTATTTACCATTTTTAAAATTTGATTCCTGTTTGTCTGATCAATGCATTTTCTTTCACTATTTTTTCCACCATTTTAAACGTTACCATTTATAATTTTGTGTCCTAATGCTGAATAATTTTCAAGCTGGCATTGCCATCTGTTTATCCTCTTATTCTTCTCTTCACCATAGGTAGTTTCAAACTGCCAATCTGATGTCTACCTCAGGTCTTCACCCTTCACCCTTCACCGTTAAAACCCATCAGTGACTTCCTGTTCCTCAGCTAGCTTTTCCAGAATCAAATTATGCCACATCTCATTGTCAGTGCTCCAGCCATACTTTCATCTTTCTTTTCCTTTATAAAGTTAATAAATATTTGTGGAATAGCTTAACAAATAAACAATGCATAATAAATACAGAGTTTAGTAAGATTCTTGCAAATCATAGAAAATATATGGAACAGTAATTCTTTTTTTTTAAAGAATTTTTATTTTTATTTATGTATACCAGCTGGGGTACAGGCCAGAGGCGCGGGGCGGTGAGAGGGTTCACTAGAGACAGAGCGGGGAGCAGAACAGGCAGATCAGAAATACACTGCTGAGGGGAGCAGCGGGCGAGGCAGGAGAGGTCTGCTGCACCATGTGGGACTCTCCCCGGCTGGGCATCGAACCCGCATCTCTCGCAGCTGACAGCTCCACAGCGCAGCGCTCAACCGCTGCACCACCAGAGAGGCCCTGGAACAGTAATTCTTAACAGACATCTTTCCACTGCTAAGAAGTTCAGTGACACCAGATTTAAGTACAAAGCAGTGGAGTTCTGTATTTCTGACGCAAGTCCACATCAGAATGTTTCTGCCTTTCTGTCCAGTCTCCTTACTTCACATTCCAACACTGACACAAAAATGGAAAAATGAGAGATTATAGACCTATGAACTCAGGAGTGGTTAAAGCATAGCCCGAGGCCCAAAGAAAGCAGGCAATCTTGTGAGCCAATCCCTGCCTATTGGCACACAGAGGTTTTAGACTTTCTATAATACATGCACCAGCCCTGAGGCATTGCCATTAGTTTGAAAACACTGTCCAGCAGTGGCCCTTTAATGTCTCCTGTTCATTGCAAATATGAAATTATGTTCCCAGTGCAATGGGGAGGGCCAGTGATCTAAAACTGAAGTCACTCCTCAACTGTAACTTACATTTTTCAATAGAGGAGGACTTGACCCATGCTGGATGCATCGGTAGACACCTATGGTCCCAGGTACTCAGGAGTTTGAGGCAGGAGGAAAATAATCAGGAGTTCATGCTTTGGTGACTCAGCCCAGACTAGAAGATTTAATAAGAATCTGGTCTTCCCCTCAATGAGTCAACTCTCTGTTTTCACCTAAGGATAACAGGACACTTTCTCAATAGGTATATGTTCAAATTTCCCAAATTTTAAAATTTAAGACGCTAGAATCATTATCTTTGTGTGCCTTCTGGTAGGACTGGCTGGAACAAAGGAGAGATTGCTTAATTTGACTAATTGATTAATTTGACATTTAAGACCAAGATTCTTTGCTCTTTGTAGACACTGGAAAGAGTACTGAATATCTTTCACATACCGAGTTTTCTTAAAGGCTTTGGTGACCTAAGAGTGAATGAAACACAATTATGCTCTCACACCTAGAAAGTAAATATTAAGAATTTGGGAGCTATGTCTCCCTTTACATCATAGGTAGACTCAATTATCTGGTTACAACTTAGTGTTATACTCTTGGTGGGTGACATACGCAGAATCAGGTGACGTGAATTTAAGACTGAGTTATGCTACTTTCCATCTGTTCAAATAATTCAAGTGTTCAAAAAATAAAACCAGTCAAAATGGCCTTTCCTCTTTATTTTCCCTCATCACTACCACCATCATCTGTAATTGCCACAAGTCAAATATCACTGTTATTAGCATCAGTGATGTGTCTTCTTTGATCTAAATATGTACATGTTGCAAATAAAAAGTTCAGTATCATACAGATCAATATGGAGGGACAATTAAGGATTGTATGAGCAAAGAATGAAGATAAACACCTTCGTCTAGTCAGCTATTTATGATAGTGATTATAATAATGATCAGGAATGATAACAATGTTACAGTATGAAATTGAGATTCTTGGACACTAGTCACAGTATTAAATGTGGGTCAATGTACAATATTCTAACAATGATTTTCTCGAGTGAAAAAAGAATGAACATTTGGTACTGTTTTTTCCCCTGGTTCTTCAGTTTAATTTTGCTACCCAAAGTCTCTACCAATTATGGTTTATTTACTTCAGAACTCCAGAGCTCCCTGGCAATTTGCAGTGGTGAGATTTTATGTGACTGCTGGAAGGCAAATTCCAAAACATAAAGAATGTTTGCCATTGGCAAAAATGGCCCCTGTGAGACATATTTATCATAAATGTGCAGTGAGAATCAAAAGGTTGGAACATATGGCCTCTTACTCTCCCCCCCCCCCTTTTGTGCCAGGTGACAAGAAGAGACTATTCCAATTAAAGATCACTTTACTAAGAGTCACTTTATCAGGAGGGCTACAAGATATTTTTTAAATTAATATCCTTATTTCCAAAAATGATTAAAACAACCTTGCTTCTAGTTATTAGAAAAATATTGTGGCATGTCCTTTTTGCCTTCTTTTCTTCTTTCTTCCCTCTCTTCATTCGTTCATTCATCCACTCATTATTATTTCCCATCTTCACTTCTCACTATTCACTATTTTTCACCATTTCTCCTTCTGTGACCCTTTGTCCTAGTTTTTCACATCTCTGTTAATCTCTCTCTCTTTGTGTCTATCTTTCTTTGAAATATAAATAAATATGTCTTTTAGCTTCACCTCAATACAAAAAGCACAGGCACACATAAACACAAACACATAAGTATATGAGCACATACAGCAGAAGCACACTGCACAAAATACAACACAGTTCAAACACACACACATGCCCCACATACAAACTCACTTTCTTCCAGATTCCATAGCAAATTACTAGAAATAAATTGTACTTGTAATTATTAGTAAGCTCCATAACTCCTGTTTTTCAACCCGATGACGTATTTCTGTACCCACATGACCAAGTATGACTCTAGAGATTTGGAGACTATATGTGTGTGTGTGTGTGTGTGTGTGTGTGTGTGTGTGTATTATATATATATATATTCTGAAATATATATATATATCCTCTATACATATTCAAAAATATATATATATATATGTATATATTCTGAAACTAGTAGAAAGATCCCCACTCCCACCTTATAACTTCAGCATGTACCTTCTTCCCTCAATTTATTTGTCTAACCATCAATTTAAGAAGCATATTTCATATGAAACTGAAAGAAACTTAAGATCATAAGCTCTAGGATGCACAAAACCAGGGATCTTCCCTTGTGGAGCCTAAAGTTTATGCAATTTTATGACACTCAGAAAAGAATATAAATTTGCACACAAAAAGGAATTCACTTATTACAGGAGACTTGGATATCCAGGTCTCCTATCTATTTTTTAGAAGTATTGCTTTCAAAGAAAGTATCCTGATTGCAACCTGGTTTTCCTCTCTGTCTGGAAAACAGCATTTCCCATCAACTCGTAGCTTACTCAAGAGATCATGCAAGAGATGAGGTCGCAAGCCTCTGCTAATCCTCTGCACAGAATATTCTCAACCTCCAGGATTTCTTCTTAGTTGGAGAGGGAGTGTGATAATGAATCTGGGGCTCCATGCTCCCCTGCTAGTGTGCCAGATCACGTGCCTTGTGTCAGGACTCTGCTAGCCCTTGGACCCTGTGTCCTGAGGGCCTCATAAGCACCTTGCAAATTCACCGTGCTTCAGTATCTTAAAGTCACAAAACATCAGTAATACCTAGAATTTCTGCATTTTCCTTTATGTACCTCACTCTCAATAAACCCTGCTGTTAATAGAAAAATGACCCTCTAGCTGAGTCCCTCCTCTGAGTAATATTCACATTGGTTGCACATCGTCATGTAATCTGAAAAGTAGGAGGGCTTGGTCATGTTTCTATAAAAATAGTGATTAGATATTTTCAGAACCTTCGTATATAAACCATCTTAATTCAGTAGCAAGTTGCCTTTATCTACCCTGGATTTGCAATGGTGAGCATGCTGAGGATCATGGGGGGTGCAGGGGTCAGTACCTTAGTGAGTCATCCTTTGAGGGCTCTGCGGTGAAGAGTGCAGAGTGCACTTGAGGTTGTACAGGTAAGTGTTCTGGGTATACTCATTACTTGACCCTGTGGCTCACTGACTGTGTGTCCTGGCACAAGTGACTAAACTTCTCTCATTCTTATTCCGTTATTTGTAAAGTAGGGTTAATGGTGACACTTCATGTGTAGTGGAGGAGATTATCACAGGCTGATCTGTCAACTCAGCTGAAGTAATATCACTATTCAAAGGTTAAACTGTTATTAGGGATACTTCAATATCTATGTGCAGTTGTTCCACATGATCAGTTGGGGAATAATAATTAGGCAACAGCCAAAAATAATTTGAAGATATGCTATTATATATTTATCAAAGATAAAGTTTTGATTAGTTTAATTAATGGATATGTTCCAAAATTTCAGACCTGAACTCTTCTGTTTTATTTTGACTCCTGGAATTCTGGCTTGGAAACTGAAAGGGTGGTGTTTGAGCCCCTGAGATAAAGTACACCAGAGATATGGTTATCAGTCTGTCTTCATTTGTGGCTTTTAGGCAGGTTAAGTTTGAGATGACTGTCAGGTAACTATCTACGATCCCAACTAAAAGTTATGCCTGGAGCTCAAAGGAAAGATCTTTACCTAAGCTATAAGCATGAGTCTTTTTCAAATAGGTAATAAATTAAGCCAGAGGCATGAATGCAAATGCTCAGAAATAAAGAATATAGCTTTGAAAGAGAAAGAGCCTAGGACTCAGTGCTAAGCTTTGAAATTTAAACAATAATACGAAACATATGGAGAGTGATTCGATCAACTGCACACAAAAGAAATCTCCATAGTGACTGATGATCTTAGGGTAGCCTTGACTTATTGTCCAGATAGGAAAATTTTTGAGAATGAGTGTGTTAACCAGACAGAATGTCAAGCCAAGACTTATAAATTGGGAATCTGCTGGAAACCCAGGGAAAAAAAAGGTAGTTGAATTTATTCAAATTGGAATAGTGACAGATATGTATGCCATGAAACTAGACAGGTGAGAGAACATAGGGTATGGAATTAGTCATCAAATGCCATGTAATTGATATTCTTGCCTACCAGTCTTTTCTTACATACTACGATGTAATCCCTACACAAATTACCTTTTTTCATTTCCCACTTTCTTGCTCAAATATGTTTTAGTGGCTCTCCATTGTCTAGGACAGTGTTAAGAATCCCTAGCTTGGAATTCAAAACCCTTTTTGGTCCATGTGACCTATATTTCTAGTCTATCATTTGCTTGTTAGTTTCTCCCTAGAGTTATATTTGACTTTTCAATTATTCCTAAATATGACTTAAATGTCACCATCTTTAGGCTTTTAATAGTGGTTGAATATAATTCCCTTCATGACCTTAGCAATGAATGGCCCTTACTTCTTACCAGTCATTTGAATATATTCAGAGGCTGGCTCATCAAGGAGTCTCTACATCTGCTAACATTTAGAGCACCAGATCCAAAGGCAGTACATTCAATAAGGTGCCAATTTTGTGCTTGATGGAAAGTCTCAAGTTTCTCAGATGAAGTCAAGTTTTTCCCACTGTAGTGTACCATGCCTCCCTTGCAAACAGACACAGAAGATCATCTTTCATGTCTACATACCTGGGCAAGAAACTCTCAAAAGAGCAAAGCTCTATGAACCCCATAAGTTCATGCACTTGATAGTGTCTGGAATCCCACATCCAGTTGTGATGGCAAGACTTTCAGAGTTAGAGAATAAACTTAGAGGAATTGGGGAAGTGTGTTATCATTCAAGAGTATGTATTATTTTTTTTATTTTGTTTAAAATCAATTGGGGCAAAATCCCTAGCCTTACTGTTTATATTTTTTAAATTATTATAATAACAACTAAATTTGTCTCTTCACTCAGAGTATTAATAATTGTAGTATACAAAGTACACCTTTGATTAAAAAAAAATAACCCTATGGAACTTACCAGGTACCAAGGAGGGCTATATGAAATCCCTTACACATGCATCCTATATATGTATATATGCTATAATTTTCACTAACACTCTGTGAGGTAGTAGTATCACTATCATCTTATTTTAGATGAAGAAATCAGTAGGTAACTATTCTGAACAAAACCATACAGATAATAACTTCCTAGGCTAGAATTTGAACCCAGGTGGGCTCTGATACCAGAGACTGCATTTTAAGTACCATCCCCTGACCCCCTCTTGACTGAGAAGCACAAGATATGTCCTCCTTTCTATATTATCTACTGCTAATCCTTGACTATCAGAATGCCTGACACATTAGACAATCAATCATTGTTTTGTGAGGTAGTGAATATATTGATGCTTTTGAAATAAATTTCATTTATGCAAGTGTGAGAGAGTCACTTATTCCCATGGCCTTGGTGAACACTCCTACCCACACCACAATGCATTTTGAGCTTTGGTTCTCACCTTCTTTCCTACCCATTGAGACTTGTGCAGCCTCTCCCTTGTATTTTCTCCTGGGAGGTGCCTTGGGTTAATTCTCCTGCTGGCTCTACTCTTGGGTCTTGGCTGTTTGAGTTGGGCCCTGCCTATTTGGCTGAACAATTACCGACGAGGGCATGGATGACTTCAGAGTTTGATTGGGAGTCCATAGTTTGATATTCTCTCACTTCCTCCTCCTCCTCCTCCTCCCCCTCTTCCTCCTCCTCTTTTTCGATCTCTCTCTCTCTCTCCCTCCTTTCCTCCCTCCTTTCCTCCCTCTCTCCCTCCCTCCCTTCCTCTCTCTCTTTCTCTCTGTCCCCTCTTTTCCCATCTTCCCTTTGAACCTCTTACCAATTGAAAGTCTTAAGCATACTAAACTGATTACTTGGCTATTATGCACATAGGTGGCAGTGAACCCTTACAATGGCAATGTGGGTTTTCTCCTCTAACAGTTTGGGGTCTTGGGAATCCCTTAATTTTGTCCAGTATCACAAGTGGTACAGGAATACATGTTTCCTATAAAATACTAAAAAAATATTCTGATTAAAGTCAAAAACCTCTACACAGTGGAGCTGGTATACCATCTATTTCCTCATCATAATTTGGATCATTATTCTCTGAACTTTTTTAGTAAAGACCAAGGTACACAGTGGTGTTCTGTTTATGAATTGCCCTTGACCGTGGTATGGGCTGACATAGGGTTGATGTTTGCTCTGAGTACTGCATGTAGCTCAATAAGATCAAGAATATGATTAACCTTTATTCAGAGCCTTTTCTTTTGTTAGAAAGATACAGTATCTGCTCTGGTTGCGTGATGTAGTATTGGTAGAATTAAACTTGAAAGCTAAAAAAATATTCAGCTCATTATAAACTACTTCAATTTCAGTTACCATCCTGTCCCAGCCTGAGAGCTCCAGAATCAGCTGTGTCAGTTGTGTGACTGTGGCCACTACTGAAATTAAAGCTGTTACAGACTAACGACTTTCATCCTGACTACTGAACAAGTTTACTTTTTACAAGTTGCTCGTGGTATTTTCTCTATACCCTTGCAACACAGCGTTTAAATCAGGTATTACCAGATTTTACATTTTGAAGAAAAGCATAATATTAAAATATCCTTAAGGAATCTTTCTTAGTAAGTTTTACTGCTGAAAAGAAATTATGTGGTTGTAAAACTGCCTTTTGAGTAAGAATTAGGGTAAAATAAGTAAGAGTTTGTGTTTTGTCTGGTTTGAAACCTATCAGCACCACTTAACTAACTGAACAATTGACTGATGCTGGGCAATTTCCTAGTCTTTCTGAGACTCATTTTTTACATTTACAAACTACTGATAGCAAAAGTACCTATCTCATAAGCTTGTGGTCATATTGATTGATGAAATCAATGTGAAATATCTATATGCTGCTGATCGTCCCAGTGAATATTAATGATCTAAATCACTTTGTAAGCTAAATCAAATTAAAATATGAGAGCAGAATGATTTCAGAATAAGTGGAAACCTTTTCCACTTCAATCTAGTTGATAATCTTAGGCCAGTATATTTGCTGAGAGGTGGTGGGCCATATGAGCTGGAACTAGCAGAACACACGTGTTTTATTATACATCTCTAGGATATAATATATTCCTGAAATCAAGCACAATAATGTGCTTATCATTTGCCAATAAAAGGGACACACTCTAGAATAAATGAGTTACCCTTTTGGTTTCCTTGCTACTTAATGAATTGACCTATTATCTAACAGAATCCGAGTGAATCTGTGGTAATGTTCTTCTCCGTGGCTCAGAGAGCGCTTCAGATACTCTCTGGTCCAAGCTGTGCACACAAAAATTACATGGTGATTTATAATCCAGCTTCTCATGAGCAACCTGTCCCATTTTTTTCCATCTTCTGTAATATATTCCAGTTTTTAAGTTCCCTAGAATGGATCCCAATCCCCTTTGTTTCTCATTCCCTAGTATCCAGCACAGGTATAACTTGATCTTCATTCTCAGTGACTGCTTACTGACAGAATACTGGAAAAAGAACAGGAAGTTTTAAAGGCACTGATAACTCTCAGATGACAGCCACAGATTTAGAAGAGAATTTGGAACACAAAAGATTTTAAAAGGTGTCTAGCATAGAGTAGGAGGAAACAAAAAGGCTTAAAAGTACTCTTTACTTTGAGGCACCATGCCCTGTCACTGTCACTATTTTTTGTTTTTCAGTATCCTAGTTTGGAGACTAAGCATGATTCTGTCCTCACAATCATTGTCACTGCTCATACCCCCTGCTTTTTGGAACTTCCACCATATTTCAAGTGAACATCTCACACACACACACACACACACACACACACACACACACACACACAGGCATGCACACAAACATACAGAGCTAGCAAGCAAGAGAGAGAGAGAGAAGAGTGAAGAGTGTTTTTACATTTATCTATTGGCAGGTGTCTTGAAGATTGAAGTCAGCTTGATTTAGGGTAAATTAGTGTTTGCAAATACTAGTTGAGTTATTCTGTTCAACTTAGTAGAGATAGCCACTGATTAGTTGATTAATTGTTTTTTAAAGTATGTTAAACAGAAAAAAATTCTGAAAATTAATACATCTCTTAGACATTTTATGTTTATTTTAAACATGTACATTTAGTTTTGTGATGTCAACCTAAGGTTTTTCTTGAATATTGTCCTGCTGATTGAATTTCTTACAAAAATAACTCCTATATATAATCTACACATATAAACTATAATTTCTAGCTCCTTTAAATAGGATAAGAACTAAAATTATTTGCAGAACATGGTATGAACAGAATTTGACAGATGTTCTCCACACACTCTCCCAAATAATAAGCTCTGTAGATATAAATTATGTTTTCATTTTATTTTTCTACCTCTTTACTTTCCTCCATCCTTCTTTTCTCCCTTTTTTCCCTTAATCACAATACTTCCTTAGAACTTTGTATATAGTAGCCTCATGAAATACAGAAAAATCAATTTAATAATGGGAAAAAAATTGCCTACTGTAACATTTACTATATCAGTAATATTCAATTAAAATTAATTTTCATCATTGTGTTTATTTTTACAACCATGTTTCTACAGGTACAAAATAAATTGATGCCTTTAAGGTAATATTAAAAATATTGCTAAGGTGTGTTAAATGAGGAGACTTTTAGCAAGTTCTATGAGTCAACAAGCTATAACTTTCTGATCCAACCTAGCATTCTACCTACCCTTATGGTGATAAAAGACACTTTAAATTAACTAAAAGTTTCAAACTATTCTATTTAAATATATTCTTTCATATGTAGTTTTCCTAAGTAAGAGTTGTATTCTTATGCTCTCAGAAAAGAATGAAGTCCAGTTATTTTAGTCCAAAACCATTATGGGATTGAACAAGAAAACCAACTTCCTTGCTTGTTTTATTCTTTCTTTATTTTTTCCTAAACTATGCACAGGCAAATAGTTGTTACCAAAAATACCAGTTTATGAGCAAGAGCTCTGAGATACAATTTTCCATGCTATCAAAAGTTCATGCCTTTGGAAACACAATGCATCCTAGAATGTACTCAAGATGCCCTTGTATTCATTGTTTTTAACTATTGGGTTAGAGAACTCACCAAGCAATAAAGTAGCATTAGCTTCCCATTGATGGGTAATCCTATTATACTTAGATACAAGGATACATTTTAATAAATACAGATATGGAGATTAAAGCAGAAAGATTGAGGAAGCAGCCTATTCCCTGAGGGATAATGGGAAATGTAATCATTCTCTTTCCCCCAAGCAAATAAATTAGTTTTTATTGTATCACAATGGACAAAATTCACGTTTTTATTTCGCCCAAAGGTGATTCCTATGTGATACAAAACTAAGTCAAATTTAACATATCTTTAGATCATTTTCTAGTTTTTGGAAAACACATAAAAGTGAATCAAGAGACAGGTACGTATAATGCTCACTGATGTTTTGTTTTAAATTATAGAAATGCTAGTTTGCAACAATGTATATGTTTTAGGGGTATAGGTTCAATAATCTACATGTGTATGATATCACAACATACCCACCACCAGAATCCAATATTGCTCTACCAGTATCCATTGGACCCCATCTTCACTCCCCACCCCCAACCTACTATCCTCTCTTTCTGGTAGTCTCAGTTTTATAGTCATACTTCAAGGATATGTTTTAGTTTAATTTTGTCTATTCCTTTTCTTTTTTACTTTGTATTCCACATATAGGTGACATTATCCAGTATTTGTCTTTCTCCTGATTTATTTGACTTAGCACATCCCCTCCAATTCCATCTATGAAGTCACAAATGACAAACTTTGATTTTTTGGGGTTTTTTGGGGGTAGTATTCCATTGTGTACATATATATCATCTTCTTTATCCACTCACCTGCAGATTGTTTCCATAACTTGGCTATTACAGATAATGTTGCTAGGAATGTAGGAGTTCCTATATTCCTTCAAATTACTGGTTTTTTATCCTTCTGTTCAATACCTAGGAGTGGAATTGCTGGGTCATATTGTAGGTCTATGTTTATTATTTTGAGAAATATCCATACTGTTTTCTATAGAGGCTAGACTTGTCTACATTCCCTCCAACAGTGTATGAGTATTTCTTTTTCTCCACATCCTTAACACTTGTTTTTTCTGGCCTTTTAGATTTGGACCTTTCTCACAGATGTAAGGTGGTATCTCATTGTGATTTTGACTTGCATTTCCCTTATGATGATAATGATGTGATGCTAATTTTCATGTCTTCTTTGGAGATGTGCCCATTTAGTTCTTCTGCCCAACTTATAATTGGGTTATTTTTTTATGTGTGTGTGTTTGAATTATTTGTGTTCTTTGTAGATTTTGGATATTAACCCTTGTAGGATATATGATGTGAAATTATTTTTTTCCATCTGATGTGGTGTCTTTTTGTTTTAATGATAGTTCGTTTCACTATGAAGATTTGTACTTTCATTTCATCCCATTTGTTTACCTTTGCTTTTGTTTTTCTTGGTGCTGTAGTCAAGTCCCAAAAACTACATTGAAGTCAGTGCTGTGGAGTGCTTACCGTACTTCTTCTGTGTATTTCATAGTTCTTACATCCAAGATCTTTTTTTAAATTTTTATTTGTATGGTACTTTTTATTTATTTTTTATTCTTGTTATTTATGTCTTTTACATTTTGTATTCCCCTTGAGTAGCCCACCACCAATTCACCCGTGATCCATCTCCATGGTCCCTTGTGTTCTTTTCTATTCCATTTACATCCAAGATCTTACATCCAAGTCTTTGATCTCTTTGAGTTATTTTTTGTTTGTTTATGTGAGATAATGCTTTAGTTTCATTCCTTTTCATGTGACTTTCCAATTTTCCCAAGAACATTTGTTGAAGAAATTTTCCATTATCCATTGTATTTTCTTGGCTCCTCTGTTCTAAATTAACTGTCCATATAAGTCTAAGTTTATTTCTCTGCTCTTTGTTCCTTTACACTTATCTATGTGTCTAGTTTTAGTCAAATACCATACTGCTTTAATTACTGTTACTTTGTAGTATAATTTGAAGTCTGTGAGCTAATGCCTCCATTCTTTTTCTTTGTCAGAATTGTTTTGACTACTTGATGTGTTTTGTGGTTTCATACAATTTTGAATTATGTTTGTTCTATTTCCTTGCACAAAGCTATTGAAATGATAGAGATTGTATTAAATCTGTATATTGCTTTGAGTAAGACAGACATTTTTACATTGTTAATTCTTGCAGTCCATGAATATGGATTATCTTTCCATCTTTGTCTCTTTAATTTCTTTTAAAAATGTCTTATAGTTTTTGTTGTATAGATTTTTCACCTCTGTTTATTCCTAAATACTTATTTCTTTTTGAGGCAATTTTAATAGTATGTTTTCCTTAATTTCTTTCTCTATTGGTATATGGGAATGCAATAGACTTGTATATTGATTTTGTAGCTTGCCAGTTTTACTATGCTAATTTATTATTTCCAAAAGTGGTGTTTGTTTTTTTTTTTTTTAGTGGAGTCTTTCAGAGTCTATGCATAATATTCTGTTATATGCAAACAGTGGTAGTTTTCCCTGTTCTTTTACAATTTGAATTCCTTTTACTTTTTTCACTTGCCTAATACTATGTTGAATGTTAGTAGTAAGAGTGAGCATCATTGTATTGTACGTGATGTTAGAGGAAAATATTTTAGTTTTTTACCACTGAGTATGTTAGCTCTGGGTTTGAATATATGACCTTTATCATATAGATGTATGAGCTTTCTGCCTCTGTTTTATTAAAGGTTTTTATCATAAATAGATCTTAATGTCAGATCAAATGCTTTCTCTTCATCTATTGATAGATCATATGATTTTTATATTTCCTTTTGAAAGAAAAAGGTAGATATATCTTTAAATAAAAAACTTCTCTTCCATTGTCATTAATAACCAAATTTAAAAGCTGAGTTCTAAATGAAAACAATAATCAGTTTGCACTGATTGTGCAGAGGACACAATGAGATTTGGCCATTGTTATTATTTTCCTCTCTAACTTTGATAATTCACTTCTGTTATGTTTGGCACACTTTAAGTAAAGAAAAGGTTACTAAAGTTTTGAATATATTCCACATGCAATTTCTAAGTAATTAATGAAGAAAGTCACTGTAGTCTTAATAAATATTATGAACAAATTTGAGAGAAAAGGAGATACTCTATAGAGGAAATATGATCAAACCTATATGTTAGATGGAACAGAGGAAGGAGGCAAATGAAAAAGTGTATAGCAAAGTTACAGCAAGTTGTTCAGAAAAATTGTATTAGCATTTTATGACGCATCAAGGAAATAATTTTTTTGGCATATTCTGAAGGCCCCTGATTACTGTAATAAGTAAATTAGACTTTAGAACATTTGCAAGAGTGACTTGATGGCAGTGAGTTTGGAAAAATGAATGTGAGACTAGGGAAGAAGTCTTCCAAGAAATTAGAAGGTTTTAATTGTTAATACTGTAAGATAAATAAGTAAAATAAATGAGAGCTAAATGGGCAAGTCTGTGTAGATGACTAAATAGGTAGAGGCCCCCCAAATCTTAACCACACCCTCATCTGACAAGAGCCCTACTATTTTCCCTACCCATCATTTCTACTTCTCAGTGGCTCATGCAATTTTAAAGCAAGAAAAAATTATAAAATAGTGATGAAGCAGATGCGCTGTGTAAGTGCACCCTGGGATGAATAAATTATAAAAAGTACATTGTAGTAAGAAAGAAGGAAAGAAATTATTGAAAGAAAATGGCTCCTTTGTTTCTTATTGAGTTCAAACTTAGTTTTACATAAAACAAAGAAAGTAAGTGCTCTTGATTTGGAGACCTAACTAGGACCTTGGGGACTTGTGATACAGAGATGCCAAAATGGGGAGGGGAAAAATGGCCTTATTGACCGATCATCACTTCCTATATAGTTCCTTCTCTACTTAGCTCTGAACATTCTCTCTCCAGTATAGTACTCCCTCCATAGGAATGTTTCTTCTACTTTCCTGCTTAAAAACTTTTGATCGCCCTCTTCCATGTGCAGTAGTTAAATTCTGTCTCCTTTTTATGATATCTAGGACTCTACCACCTGCAGATTGTTCCAGCTCTGTCGCTTAGTATACAACCCAAATAAGAGACTTGGTACTTTCAAATGGACTGTGTACATGTAGTTTCTTCTGCCCAACACACTCCTCTGCTCATCACCTGGTCACCATTGACCAAGTGCTAACTCAAACAACTTCCTGTGAAGTGTTCATTGTTGCTCTCTTCTCTATTAATGGTTATACCATCCCAGTTCATATTTATGATATGTTTGCTCTCTAGCCGGTAATCTCCAAAGCATTTAACAGATGTCCTACTTTGCTTCACCCTTGGCTAAGCAGCCCTCCTTTATAATGCTACCTTGCTTTGAATGTGTTTCTATTAATGCCAGAAGCTGCTATACATGCCAGTGCTGTCTGTGTTCTCATCCAAACTATTATGTTTCTGAAAGCCGACATCTATACTGCTATATCTGGAAAATAAAAATTACCAAAGTTACCAAAAAGGTTTGTATTTATTAATATTAATTAATTCAGTGAGCATGACCCTATCAGATTTATGTTTCATCTAACCTTTACAGCAGCCTTCTTAGGCAGTTACTACTATTATACCACTATTTCCAATTATCTGTACCATGGATAAATTTTGCTGACAACTGCATAGGTTCATGTGAAAAGTAAATAATAGAAAATTAAAAATATAAAATATCTAGTTTTAGCATGAGAAGTTTCCAAAATCATCAGCTATGGTTATTGTGATTAGAGATGCTAGTTATCCATATATTTGACTTAGTGTGGTCATTTCAGGATTCAAAATACCTGTGTTGAAGTCCTACCAGCCCTTTGTTTGAGTGTCTTTCTTTATTGATTTTCCTCACAATAAGATTCCCTTTAAATGTAGTTTGGCAAAATCCCTGAAATCTGATCAATGTATACATGTTCTGGGTGTCTGAGAGAAGTAAATTGGTCCTGAAGAGAATAATCAGTGAACTTGGCTGGAAGAGCTAAATGCCAGTGAATAATGGGTGATGGGGCATGAGGCATATTCTTGGATTTCCCACAGAACCAAACACTTGGGTCCTGATGACTTCATGTTAAAGAAACACAGGTAGAATCAATTTAGCCTTCCTGCTGACAAGCTTTCATTCTCAGTAAGTAAGCCATCATGCCCTCTGGAGCAGCCATCTTAGGTCAATCGGGACATTTGGCCTTATTAACCACTTTGGATTCATCTTAAGACTTTCTTATTTATAGTCTTCCTGAGGCTTAATGGGCTTCAAAATGTACTTTGCCCTGGTTCACATTGAGTCTTACCAAACTCTATGCTTTTACTCAGCAGGCAGCCATTTGACTGTCAGCTTTTATATTTTTCTCCACAAGGCAGGAAGAGACTTGCTTGCAGCTGCTCCTTGAGGCCCGATTAACATTTCCATGTCACTGTGTTCTTGCTTGTAATTGTCCTTTGTTTCCTGGACCATCAAGAACTGAGCAATTCATTTTAGTAATTTTGATCTAGCTCTTCTTTATACTTCAAGATTATCAAATTTAAGTTATTCATAATATAAATCTGTTCCTTTACTGGATTGCTGTGGTTTATTCTGGTGGTTTGATTTTTGTTTGGTTGGTTGTTGTTGTTTTGTCTGAAGGGAAATCAGACTAAATTGTGAATAATGGTCTTGATTTAGAAAGGTAGAGGAGGGCCACTGCAGGCAGGGGACTTGTTTCAGAGCAAAGATAAGAAAGTAGGAATCAGGGTGGGTGTTGGTTGGTATATACATGTGGATGTGAGTGACAGATGAATAGGAGAGTAATATCAGGCAGCAGGGGTTAGAGGGAGGAATATGATCCACATTAGAATTAAAAAGGGTCTAGGAAGCAGATCTGGATATCTAAAACTTGCCCCCTCTGATCATTTTTATTCTCCTACTCTGGATATTTGCATGAGTCCCCAGAGTATCAACTAAATTTTAAATTATCTCTCTTTCTATTTTCAACTATGTAAGGTACAACCTAAATGACTATTTTTCAGCCATTCTTTTCCTGCCCTGAACCTCCCATTTCAGCCACACCCAACAACACAAGAGTCACTTAGCTCACTGTGCAAACAAATCCTCCACTTCACCCCTCTGCCCTGTATTCTTTTCCTCTCATATTCTACATTTTAAGTGCACCAGTGGCCCCCTACACCATATCTTAAACACAAATAAAATGTTACTCATTTTTTCTTTTCCTGGGCATAATTATTTACTATTCCACATGTGCATCCAGTGTCCTTGGTCATGTTTGTATTATAGCATCTCCTGCAATTTATTATATTTATGTAATTAAATGTCTAACTTGTCAGGTAGACTCAACTCAAATGAAATTTAAATTTATCCATGTTCTCCTTAAAATTCCTTGTACTGCCTAGTAGGTAGTAGGTGCTTAATCAATCTGTCAAAATATTTTGCATAGAAAATCTCTGCAATTTTCTGTCCTAGCAAATCCTGAGGGTTAGTGGTATAATCAGATTGGTTATTATTTAATTGATGCTTTCTACTGGAGTTTTCTTTAATGAGCCTTAAAGATTTTGTGGGTTAAGAAATATTTTTGAAGCTCCTGAGGGCCAAAATTATTTACAGAAAAATCACTTCTGTGGTTGTTGGTCATTCATTTAGAAAGGATTTACTGAACATTTCCAATTAATGAGCTAATTTCAGTTTCCTGATTCACAATAATATTTATTTCCTAAGAAATAAACAAATTTCTGCATATAAATTAGAATTTTATTAAGTAACAGGTTTATGAATCAAGTGATTTAGAATGACATTCACCTAGAACTAATCTAATCTATAAGTCTTTTTTAGTGAGAAATGAAAACACAGCCTTAATAATTTTAGATGTAATTTCCATACACTTTATATTGTTGAATATTATGGATTGATTTTGGCTCCCAGTATATTTCGAAGTTGTTTAAGCTTATAAAAACTCCAACATAATTTTCACTGATAGACAAAAAGTAAGAACACTCTAAATATAACACTCTAATTTGTGTGTCTGAATCCCTGATGTTTTAAAAAACACCTCAGTTTTCCCTTTAGCAGAGAGAATGTTTATGATAAGAAGAAATTGAATCTACTTTGATAAAGGAAAGGTACAGTATTGATAAAATAAATGCTGTATTTTTGAAAAGAAAGAAAACTTTAGGTGACACCTTACAAAAACCACCTTATCAAAAATGAACAAATGCTGGTAATTTCGTATGGATCACCCTAATATTTACAGTTTGATTCTTTGGGAGGAGAAAGATTAAAGGAATTACAATTAAATTATTCCAGTACAGAAGGTACTCAAATTACAATGTTACCTTCAAAAGGCATTTCATATAACATGATGCAGGGAAGAGGTTCTTAGCAGGGGACACTGTATCGAGTGTACACCTTCTCCCTATGTCTGTACAGGTTTTCTCCAGGAACTCTCCCACCTTCCAAAGACGTGCACATTAGGTTTGTTGGGGTATCTAAATTCTCGCAGTCTGAGTGAGTGCGGGTGTGGCATATATGTGTCTTGCAGTGGAACTTCATCCTATCCAGGGCTGGTTCTCACCTTGCACCCTAAGCTGCTAGGATAGGTTCTCTCACTCGATGCCTTGAACTGGAATAAGCAGGCTAGAAAATGAATGAGCAAATGAATACAAACTATTGTTTAATATTACATGGGTGTTTTTCTTCTTTAGTCTTTATTTAGAACTTTGGTGATGTGTTTGTGGTCAGAAATGTGCTTTAGGACCATAACTCTGGTTTATGTGAATTATCCTGAGATAAACTAGCTTTCATTAGATGTCTGTTCACATGAAGTTACAGTTCCAAGAACCTATTAAATATATTAAGTGAGGACTTAATGTAATCCTAAATGATAAATGAGAAAGAAGTATAATATGAATACCGCTATAATGATTATAATGTATGTTTATAAAATAATTATAATTTGGTAAATCAAAGAATTGTTCTCCTGTGTTGTACATACCACAGTAGGATAAACTTAGGTTGATGTCCATTCATCAGTTAATGCATAAAGGTTTGATCACATTTGGAATACTTAGAAAATTCAATTGCCAATAGAACTACTGTCAATAATTATTGACAGTCCACCAGATGCTCAGCATTGGTGGAGCACCTGTAGTAATCAGGATAGGATTTGCTTCAGTAACAAAAAACCCCACTATCAGCTTAACACAATTAACATTTATGTTATTCCTGGATATAGGATGAATGGCATTTCAGGGCAGCTTTTGGAAGAGAATAATACTGGAAGGTCATACACAAACTTTTTATTGGCTCAACTAAAATGACATATGTCAATTCATGGGCTAGAACTTTAGTCTGTCTTACTTGGGAGTTACAATGAGTGAAGAAAAGAGAAGAGTCCAAGATGACTGAGCACTTGACAGCTCTTCCAGAGTTTTTAACACTGTAGAAGACTTGTATATTTTATTTAATGTCTTTTCATCCTTGCCTGCCAACATTTTCTCCTAACACATTGCCAAGCAGGGGTAAAAGAAGGTGAATACTTGAAACCCAAGAGTTGGTCTTTTTTGAAACTACTTCTTGATGACCAGTCATTTTCTTATTACCTCAGTGCCATAAGAGGCATAATTACACAAAGCAGAGTTTTGACTCATGAGTTGTTTTCATTTTCATAACTCAATTCTGTACAGATAGACAGAATGTACCATAATGTTGACAAAAAACTTCAGCCTTACAGTGATTCAGAAGAAATTATGTACAGGAAAAGACAGTCTTTTGATTTAAAGAATATTGGCCTCCCCGGTGGCGCAGC
>PVIJ01016914.1:0-31192 GCA_004024925.1 Scalopus aquaticus | reverse complement strand
CTAGACAGATTTTGGTAATACATCAAGGGGGGGGTGGTCGTGAAGCAGATGGCCAGGGTGGTTATCTTTTAGTGTCCCTGAAGCCTTTTGCCTCTGGCGGAGGAGTCAATAGACTTTGAAGTTTTTACTGTTGCCCGGAGGAAGCTTATCTCAGGTTGTAGTCCTTGAAGGTTTTACAGCTGCAGGATGCCAGGCTGTGTCGCCCTGCCTTATCAGTGGCTATTGACATTTTTACTTTTACACCTTGCAGCTGCAGGATGCCAGGCTGTGGCACCCTGCCTTATCAGTGGCTATTGACATTTTTACTTTTACATACTTTTACAGTGACACAAAATATGATAGGATATGGAGAATTATAAATAAGAAGTAACCAAGAAAAATGATATGGGAAGTTTGAATGAGCAAAGATAGGCCACCATTTATCATCTCCAGTAACAAACATACCATCTCGGATAAAATGTAATCAAGAAAGTATTCTGATTCTGACTTCGAAAGTAAGAAAATGCTGAAAGAAATAACTAAAATTGTTTGATGTCAGAGTTGAGACTATGATCATGGAGTGAATATTACAGGTTGCAGAGGCTGGGAACTAATGTTGTAAATTCCACTCAGTGTCAAAAGACATGATCAGTGGCCTTTGACAGGATTTGGAAATAAGATTCCTGCTAAACACTTGTAATTCTTTTTTTTTAAGATTTATTTATTTATACATACATGCTGGGCGTTATAGGCCAGCGCGTGGGGCGGCGAGAGGGTTCACCAGAGACAGAGTGGGGAGCCGAACAGGAAGATCAGAAGTACACTGCTGAGGGAAGCAGCGGGCGAGGCAGGAGAGGTCTGCCACACCATGTGGGATTCTCCCCGGCTGGGCGTCGAACTCACATCGCAACTCACTTCGCGTGCTGCCGACAGCTCCACAGCGCAGCGCTTAACTGCTGTGCCACCAGGGAGGCCCCTAAATACTTGTAATTCTTGAAGGCAACCTTACTATTAAAAGAGGCATAGAAAGCTGTCTGCTTATCTTGAAACAGACACAGAAACTTGTCATCTCTTCCGGACTCTGAATAGGAAATAAATGGAAAAATCAAAATTAAAGTCTATGTCACATACAGGTGTAGAGTTATGAGCAAATACTACCAACAGAATACTAAAATCCAAAACTGATAAATTTACAAAATAACTGGTTTCAGAGCTAAGAAAAATATGGAACCCTCATGAAAGGAGTAAACAGTGTTTTGTAGAGATATTTCCTCAATCCAGGGTACATGAAACTCCCAATGGGAGCAAACAATGAAAATGAATTCCTATGTAAGTACATGATACAATTCATAAAGGAGTAGCCTACCCTGAAGGAGTGACAGCAGACATATGGAGAATTAACTAGCCTATAAATCTGATATACATAGAATATTTGAAATATTATGAAAGATATTTTAAGCTTTTAAAAAACTTTTTAAAAAGGAATCATTAAAGAATATAGTTCCAAGGCAGGGCAGTGGCGTAGAGGCAAAATGACACAGATAGAATTAAATTGAATTTCCAGAAATGAAAACTATAAACATTTTAAGAGATTAGTTAAAAATTAGAGAGGAGAGGAAAATGTTTCAGAGAAGTTTCCTTCTTCAGTGCTGGGAGAATAATCTACAGTAGTCCAGAGAGGCACTGCACTCAGAGGATTCTGTGACTTGCGGGCAAAACTGGATCACCTTCTGGACATGAGACCAATGCTGACCACAAATGACTGAAGAGATGTGGTGGAAATTCAACTCTAGGCAACAAAGATGGGTGGGGAGACACACAGGGACAGAAACTGCTTCAAACCCAAGCCTGGAGAGGGCAGAGTTATTTACTGTGGACATACATGTGGAGAGGTACATGTGAAAGTGAGCTAGGTGGACAAAGTCACCAGTGAGGAAGAGAATGCACAGAAAGATATGACTACCAGTAACCACTTCCCTTGGGCTGAGGCAGATATGGGGGTTGAGTGAAGCTGCACTGGGAAGCTACGCTGAAAGTCTAGTCTAAAAACAGCAGGGATGTGGGTCTGAAAAAAGAAGAGGGCTATCAGTGGTGACACAAACCACAACCACACACAACAAATAAACTGGTGATGGACTCCTATAGGCCCCTACCTCACCACCAGAAGAGGAAGATATATATTAGTTCTCCCTGATTACAGCGCCATCTACAGGAAAAATAGAATCTCTGCATGCTTAAGACACTCCACATATTACATAGAAAGGGAAATACAGCGCCATCTACAGGAAAAATACAATCTCTGCATGCCTAAGACACTACAACACATAATACATAGAAAGGGAAATATACTACAGAGAACAAATCTTGAGAAACCAACAGCAAAAAAAAAAAAGGTGAATATTTAATTCTTATCAGATACAGAATTTAAATTGTCATGATAAGAAAATTCAGAAAAACAAATGTTCTGACAAATAAATGAATAGTAGATCAAAATTGAAGCTTTAAATAAGGGGGGAATTGATGCAGGATATAAAAAGATTAATAGAGGAGATAAAAAATTCTGGAGAAATCTATGGAAGTAAAATAGACAAAATGGAAGTATGAATAAGTGACCTCAAAGATGACAATGAACAAAGATAACAGGTGAAAAAAGAAAGAGAAATAAAAAGAAAAAAGAGAAGAAGCACCTTGAGAATTATCTGACTTCACAAGGAAAGGCAATATAAGAATAATAGGTATCCCACAAGTGAAAAGAAATGTAAGGGAACAGATAGTGTATTTAAAGAAATAGTAGAGGAAAGCTTCCCAAACTTGGAGATGGATCAAAAGAACACCAGGTGACACAAACCAAATGAGACCTATTCCAACACATAAAGTGGTGAAAGTTTCAAGAATTCAAAATAAAGGGAGAATATTGAAGCTTGTTAGCAGGAAGATGCAAATGACATATAACGGAACCCCCAGACTTACATCTCTCTTCTTAGAAGAAGCAGTAAGGGAATGAGACTATGAAATGATTAAAAGACGAAGATAAAAGCTGCCAGACAAGAGTATTCTGCAAGGCTCTTCTTAAAATATAAGGAAAAAATAAAGGCCATTTTAGAAAAACAGAAGCCAGAGGATCTTACAAACACTAGATTCCCTCTTCCAAGTAGTGCTGAAAGGTGCTCTTGAAAAGAAGAACATCCAAAGATCTGAACAAGAAAATACATTGAATCACAAAACTAAGGGGGAAGTGGAAGTAGCAAACCTTCATATAAAAATTATCACTCTAAATATAAATGGACTGAAATAAGCAATCAAAAGACAAGAGTGGCTGGTTGGATCAGAAAACACAATCAAACTTTCTGAAGTCCCAAAGATAAAAATAGACTCAGAGTGAAGGATTGGAAAACACTCTTACAAGAAAATGGGGCCCAACAAAAAACAGTGACAGTCATACTTACATCAAACAAAACATTTTGCCAGTGAAAAAGGTAACAAAAGACAAATATGGACACTACATAATGATTAAAGAAGACCAAACACTCATCACTATATATTCACCAAATGAAGGAGCATGAAAACATAGTAGATATTGACAATAAAATCTGAAAATAAAAAAAAAAGGACTTTGGGAGAAACACATTAGTAGCTAGGAACTTCAACACACTACTTTTACAATGGACTGATTGAGACAGAAAATAATAAGGACACACTAGCCTTAAATAAAAAATTAGAACACATGGGCTTAAGGATATTTATAGAGCACTGCACCCCACAAAAGTTGATTACACATTCTTCCCAAGTGTTCATGGGACATTCTTTGGGATTGGCTGCATAATGGGTCACAGAGCAAATAGCAATAAATTCATGAAGACAACAATCATGCCAAGCATTTTCTC
Organism: Scalopus aquaticus; assembly: GCA_004024925.1. Taxonomy (NCBI): domain Eukaryota; kingdom Metazoa; phylum Chordata; class Mammalia; order Eulipotyphla; family Talpidae; genus Scalopus; species Scalopus aquaticus. Next base: position 27,329 of record PVIJ01016914.1, on the reverse strand, counting down.
TAACCACAATTCTATCAAACCAGAAATCAACCACTAAAAGAAAGCCAGAAAAACCTCTAGTCTGAATAACACACTACAGAATCACCATTGAGCTAATGGGAAAATCCAAGAATAAATTACAAAATAACTCAAGACAAATGATAATGCATATGAAACAGAGAAAAGCAGTAACAAGAGGAAAGTATATAGCAACCCAGATCTATATCACGAAAGAAGAAAGAGCTCAAGAATCCTATCTTCACATTAAAGAAATAGAAAAAGAATACACAAGACCAAAAGTCAGTAGAAGGGTGGAAATTATGAAAATGGAGTAAAAATCAGTGAAACGGAAATTTAAAGGACAGTCCAAAAATCTCATTCTTTGTATACTAGTAAATTGAGTAACCTAAAAGAAATGTATAAATTCTTTGAAAGATACAACATTCAAGACTGAATCAGGAATATAAAAAGCCTGAACTGTATAATTTCTAGCAAGGAAGTTGAAAGATTAATCAAGTCTCAAAAAAAAAAAAAGGTACTAGTGACATCTACCAACCCTTTAAAGATTACCTCATACCTATCCTCAAGCTGTCCCAAAAGATTTAGAGAGATTATTTCCAAAAACAATTTATAAGGACAATATCACCAGAAAACAACACCACAAAAAATAAAACTACAGATCAATTTCCCTAAAGAATACCTATGCAAAAATCCTTGAGAAAAATCTTAACAATCTGAATTGAATAATGCATTAAGTGATTATACACCATGAACAAGTGGGGATTATGCTATGTTCAAAAACTTTGTTCAACATCCAAAAATCAATCAACATCATTCACCAAATTATTACAAGAAAAGATAAAATCATGTGAACATATTAATATATGTCAAAAAAGCATTCAAAAGGGTTAACATCCATTTATGATGAAAAGCCTCAAAAAAAACTGGCAATCAATGGAACATACCTCAAGATTATAAGTGCCATGTATGACAAACCCACAGCTAACACCATTCTCAATCATGAAAATTGAAAGCTTCCCCACTAATGCCTGTTTCAAGGCAAGGATTCTACTTTCACTGCTACTATTCTGGAAGTACTAGATAGAGCAATTAGGCAATAGAAAGGTATAAAAGGAATCCAGACTGGAAAATAAGAAGTAAAGCTATCATTATTTGCAAATGACATGATAATATGTGTAGAAAATGCAAGACTCCACTGAAACACTAAATGAAACAATCACTTTAGCAAAGTTTAAGCTTACAAAATTAATATACCAAAATCAGTTGTCTTCCTATATGCAAACAATGAGGTGGAAAAGGGAGAAATCAAGAAAACAACTCCATTTGCAATTGCATCAAAAATTTTAAACTTAAAAGAGGTAAAGGGCCTATACAAAGAGAACAGTAAGATATTCTTAAAAGAAATAGGACACAAAGAAATGGTAAAAGAATGAATGTTTTCAAAATGGCCATCTCACCCAATGCAATGTACATATTCAATGTAATCCCTATCCGTTTCAATGTCATTTTTAACAAGATAGAACAAATATTACTGAGATTCACATGAAATCACAAAAGACCCTGAACAGCCAAAACAATCTTGACAAAAAAGGAGAAAGAACGGTGGTAGCACACTCCCACGCTTCATACTATGCTATAAAGCTAAAATAATCCAAACAGTAAGAAAATGGAACAAAAACAGGCCAACAGACCAATGGAATAGAATTGAGTCCAGAAATAAGCCCACAGCTATGTGGAGAGTTAATTCATGACAAAGGAGCTAAGAAAATACATTGAAGAAAGGGTAGCCTCTTCAACAAATGTTGTTGGGAAAACTGAACAGCCACATGCGAAAGAATGTAACCAGACCTTTATCTGACACCATATACAAACATTAATTCAAAAGAGTTAAAAGATTTGGATGTAATACCTGAAATATAAAACATATAGAAGTAAATAACATAGACTTTGGGGATCTGCCTCCAGCAACAGCAAAAACAAAAAGGAATGTAAACAATTGGGACTACATCCAAATAAAAAACTTGCACAGCAAAAGAATCTATTACTAAAACAAACAAACAAAAAAAACACCCCACCAAATGGAAGAAAATATTTGCAAACCACACATCATATAAGGGACTGATATCCAAAATCTACAAAGAGTTCATACAACTCAACTGAAAGAAAACAAATAACCCAGTCAAAAACTATTATACTTTATTTTGATTCTTACATCATAGATTTTAAGTTTCCTATAATATTATCACTCTCATTTCCTAATTCCTTAGTGTGACTAGGTCTATAAAACCCTCTATCCACTTCTCTCTGCTCAGGAGTCAGATAATATTTCTAACTCTCCAAAGCCTCACAACATTCATAAAGTTTTATTATTATTGGTGTTTAATAGCCTGCCTCCTCTACCCAGAATACTATATATGTTTTAACTTTCCTTTGCACCTAGTGCCTAGCACAGGATTCAGTATATTCTATTAGCACAAGGAAAAAACTAATCCATGATGCATGCTATATATTTTTCAAGACTTCTTTTCTGGCTCTTGTTTTATAATTATTATAAATTGTTCAGATATCTACAGATTTTGAAACTATCCTATTCTGCCTATTTGTGTAGACAGCTGGGTGTGCAAAACTGAAGCAATATTAAAAGTTAGATGCTAAATGCAAGTCCTACACTGATTACACCTGAGTAGTCCTTCGATGGACAATTCTTTGGTCTGTCCACAGTGGAATATCTTCTAGAGTCCTGTTCCTCCCCAGCTGCAATTAGATTCTAGGCAAAGCCAGGAATCACGCTATAGCTATAGACAATTGGTTTGGGGCTGGACACATAACTGAACTCACATCAATCAAGATCTTTCCCCAGGGCTTTCAGAAATGGAGCTGTGGAAAGAGATACAGTTCCTCCCAAATAACAAACCTTGTTATGATACCAGCAGCTTCCCTCTGTGAGAATAGATAATCTTAAGACAGCAAGTCTTAAGGTGTAGAGAAAAGTAGAAACAAGAGTGTGTCTATGTTCAAGTCCCTGGAGGTCCAAGACCAGCTTTTCTGTGGAATTTTACTACAAAAGCATTGTCACATGAATACAGTTTTATTTTGCCCATTTTTTTTATAACCAGATCGCTGCTAAATGCAGAAAATAGACAAGATTTAGAGAAAACCATGGAGAATAGATCTCTGGTGTGCAATTAGAAAAAAGTCAAATATTTGGAACAGACTATTCATTTGGGGAATCTGTTCCCAGTGAATCAGAACCCAAACAAAATTTGGGAGTAAATTTATGGGTTAAATCAGAGATTCTAAAACAATAGGGCAACTCCCTATCCTCCCTGAACTATTAAGTCTCATGCATTACAGCTCCCAAATTGAGACATTTGCTGAAAAAGAAAATCACACCAATCTAGGGGGCAAAACTGGCTCCATAAATACACTCAGTACAACTTAAGAAATGTTTTTTAGCACAGCTTTTCAATGGAGGCTGGCTCAGGATAAGAAACTCCTACAACAGAGAATCCTCAAGGATGGTTGTCAAGTAAAGGCGGATCCTAAAGGAAACACTAGGTGGAGGTTTAGAGATGGCCTTTGTTAGTACTTTTCCACTCTGAAAGGCTATGGTGTTTGGCATCAGTCACAAGGGTCTCACATGGATTTGGATTTGCCTCCATGGGGGAAAATCCAAAACAAATATCAAAAGCACCATCCAATAAGTTCATTGGAGATTCTCCACTTATCTCAATCAAACCTCCCATTCCTGCGCTCCCTTCCCAGATTGCACTGTTGACAGTATTCCTTTGTTTCCCTGGTTGTTGGAAAGGTGACTTCCTTTCAGCTCCCCAGGGAGACTTGATTCAGCAACTCCCACTGTCATCTCTGTATTTATTTCCTTTCAATGCAGTAATGTAGCAAGCTCTACACATCAATCAACTTTGCAGAAACTGGGATTAAATGGAATAGACTCTAGATGTTTGGGCACCAACCTCATGTCTCAGCTCTGAAACCAGCACCTATTCTGAAAGCAGATGGTTCATCCTCTGCTTCCAAACCAGAAATTTGGAAGCCTTGCTCTGGAAGATCAAAGAGGTTGTGCAGAGGCCATGGATGATGACAGAGATGCAGAAAGAAAATCATACTGTTACTCACTGTTCCTAGAATTTCATGGGCCTTCCCCATCTAAAACAACAAAATTAAGTGACAATTAGTAAAATTATATTTTACATCAGCCCCATCCACCTCTGTGTCGATTATTTCTCCATTTCTATCGCTTGCATTTTCAGTTCAACTTTCTGAGTCATTCTCCCTGCGCTGCCATCCATGTTCTGCAGAATAGATACCCAAGGGTTATTGGCTCCCCATCCTCATTTTGATACCACCCACAGTTACCTTGTACAATCAAAGCTCTACTGGGCCATCTCATATATCTAAGATCATACAGTATTTTAGGGTCTGAAGTTTTCATCTTATTTGCCTTTCTGCACTGCTTCCCATGTCACCACCATCACCACACATGAAAAATCAGAGGTTGGTATTATAGCTTGGTCCAGTCCTGCATTCACGGAATGTAGGCAGCTCATACTACTGTTACCAGAACCAGGCTGCCTCAGCTGTGGGAGCTGGCAGGAGCAGTGGTATTATATAACCCTGCTGCTCCACACAAGTCAGTTGTGGCAGTTGCTCCTAAGAGCTCAGTAACTGCCTTTTTGTCAGTTGTGGCAGTTGCTCCTCAGAGACCTTTTATGTAGCAGTGTACATTCTGGATTGTGGAATGGGCCAATCAGGTGTGAGCTATGAGCTGATTGGTACTAACTGGTCAGTCAGCTGGAAGATTGAAAAATGGTCCAATCAGACTTTTGCTACTTCCTGGATCATGGAATGGACCAATCAGGTGCCATAGGCTCATTGGTAAATGGTCTAATCAGACTTGTGGATGGAGCACCCTGAAAGGGCATATAAGCCAGGGTTATATCCTGGTAGCTGAGGGGATGAACAGGAGAGACTACAATGCCAGCCTTGGAGAGAGGATGCCAGTCCCCAAAGAAGAAGGAAGATGATGCCAGACTCTGTAGGAAGAAGAAAGAAGGGGAAAACTCCGTTCCTGGCTTCCAAAGAAAAAAGAAAAGAAGCATCCAGCAGCCGAACTCTGAGGAGGGAAGAGGAGCCAAAGTACTCTGCAGAGACTGGGCCTCAGTCCTGTCTCTGACATTGCGTGAAAGGAGCACCAAAGTCCCTGGGTCTGGTGTCTTAAAGAGCTATTTGTTGTTGCTATAACCCAACAACTCACAAAGAGCTGTTAACACTGAGTGTCTCTGACACCACCTCTGAGGGACCACGAGTGACTATCACTACTGGCCAGAGCTGTCCAGCACTCCTGGTGACTGGTGGCAACTATCACTGATGCTATCTGGGTGAGGTAGCCGCCACTTGTGAATACAGTAAATTCTTTGTTTCTCCTGTCTGTAAAATAAACCCCATGGTTTTTGTTCCTTTAGACTGAGGTCTCTTGCAATTGTGCGTGTGGGTGAAACCTGTCCTCTATGGGACACCGTCTTTTGTTAGAAATTGAAAATTTAAAGAAATAAGTCACAGGATGCAAAAATAGTGATAGAGGAAATTTTTAAAGTTCTAAAGAGAGGTATGGAAGTATAATTGATTAAATGGAGGATCAAGTCAGTGACTATGAAGATAATGGAGAAAGGGCCCAGGTGAAAGAAGATAAAGAAATATGAGTAGGGGAATTAAATACTTTGAAAACTATCTGAGGACAATACTTATTCCAGAAGGAGAAGAGAGAAAGAAACAGAGAAATGATTCAAGGAAATATTATAGGATGGGCCTCCCTGATGGCACAGCGGTTAAGCGCTGTGCTGTGGAGCTGTCGGCAGCAATGACGCAAGTTCAATACTCAGCCAAGGAGAATCCCACATGGTGTGGCAGACCTCTCCTGCCCCGCCTGCTGCTCCCCTCAGCAGTGTATTTCTGATCTGCCTGTTCTGCTACCCGCTCTGTCTCTGATGAATCCTCTTGCTGCCCCACGCCTCTGGCCTGTACCCCAGCTTGTATGCATAAATAAATAAATCTTAAAAAAAGGAAATATTATAGGAAAATACCCAAAACATGGGGAAGAAACTAAATATACAAGTCCATGAAGCTAAGGAAAACCTGGCTATTTAAGTGATGAGACCCACACCAAGACATATAGACATGAAATTAGGAAATATTCATACAAAGAGAATATTAAAGGAGGTGAAATAAAAGATAACCTATAAAGTTACACATCAGGCCTACATCTTATTTATCTGAGGAAACCATATAATCAAAAAGAGAATGGAATGACATATTCAAAATAATTCAAAATAAAAACTACCAGCGAAGAATACTATAGCCATTATATGAGGAAGAAATAAAAACCTTTCCAGGCAAACAAAAGTTGAATGAATTTGAAAATACTAGCACTCTCCCATAAGAAATGTTGGAGGGAGGTCACCTATCTGAATTGCAGGGAAGGAATTCCATTTAAAAAAGAACAAGTATATAGAGAGAACCAGAAGGCTGAAAACAAAATGGAACACCCTCCAGCAGCAAATCCTCATGTATCAACAATTACCATAAATGTAAATAGACTAAACTCACTGGTCGAAAGGTACAAAGTGGCCGCTTGTATCAGAAAACAAAACCCAGTTTTCTGCTATCTCCAGGAGAACCATCTGAGCGCCAAAGACAAATATAAACTCAATGTAAATGTAAATCTAAACTACAAGCAAATGAAATTCAAAGAAAAGCTTGGACCACCATACCTATATCAGATAAAAGAGATTTCCAGGTAGAAAAGGTAACAAGAGTCAGGGATGGACATAATATAATGATTAAGGGATCAATGCATCAGGAAGACATCTTTATCAATATATAGGCAGGTAGCTCAAACGAAGTAGCTCAAAATATATGAGGTAACTAGAAAGGGACCGCCACACCCCACTTTCATCAAAGAACAGATTGATCAGACAGAAAATCAAGAAGGAAACAACACCAATAGGCAAGGAATTAGAATACATGGACTTAACAGACATTTATAGAACACTGCACTCCACAAAAGCTGAGTATACATTCTTCTCAAGTACACATGAAACACTCTCGAGGACATACCACATGTTTGAACACAAAACATGTGTCAACAAACTCATGAAGATTAAAATCATATCAAGTATCCTTTCTGATCACAATTGTATAGAACTAGAAATCAGCCACTAAAACAAAGTAAGACACAACTTTTATACGTGGAGTCTCAACAAAATAATACTGAAATGACTATTGGATTAACGAATATAGCAAAGAATAAATTTTTTAAATGCCTGGAATGAAAATGAAGGCATGATCAACCAGAAACTCTGAGTTGTCACAAAAGGAGTACTAAGAGGAAAGTATATAGTAATACAAATTCACATTATGAAATGAGAAATAGCTTAAATAATCTAACCTTATGCTTTAAGGAACTAGAAAAGGAGAACAAACAAAACCAAAGTCAGTAGAAGGAAGTAAATAATAAAAATTAGAGTGGAAATGAATGAAATAGAAATAAAAAAGACAGGCAATATATTTATGAAACCCAAAGCTGGTTCTTTGAAGAGATCAAATAGATACAGTCAATCTACGTGCACAGAAAAATAAGAAGGAGGAAGCTAATAGAATTAGAAATTAAAAAGGAAAAGTTATATCATACATTACAAAAATACAGATGATCATGAGACTACTTTGCACATATATATGCCAATAAATTGAATAACTTAGAAGAAATGGACAAAAGTTTAGAAGTGTTCTACCTTCTGAGACAGAATCAGAAAGAAATATAAAGTTATAACAAACCAATTACAAGTAAGAAAGTTGAAATAGTAGCCAAATGTCTTCCAAAAACTGAAAGGGACACAAGTTTTCACTAGTGAGTTCTACTAAATTTTCAAAGAGGAAATAAAACCTATCCTTAAACTCTTTCAAAATACTGAGGAAGAGAGATTGCTTCCAAACACATTTTATGATACCAAAATTATTCTGATTCCAAAAGAATACAATAACATAAAAAAATTTACAAATAAATATCCCTGATGAATATAGATATAAAAATCCTCAACAAAATTTTCACAAACCAAATCCAACAATACCACAAAAGGATCATACATGATGACAATGTGGGATTTATACCAGAGATGCAAAGATTGTTCAATGTCCACAATTCAACCTATTCATTCATCAAATCAACAAAAGGAAAAAAAGAAATCACATGTTAAAGCAATATATGCCAAGAAAGCATTTGAAAAAATGCTTTATTATAAAAATCCTTTTATGATAAAAACTCTGAAAAAAATGGGAGTAAGAGGATAATATCTCAACATAACAAAGGTCATAAATGAGAAACCCGCAACTAACATCATATTCAATAGTAAAAAAAAAAATCTGAAAGCTTTTATTCTAAGATCAGGTGTAAGATGGATGTCCAATTTCACCACTATTGTTCAACATAATATTAGAAGTTCTAGTTTGAGCAATTTGGAAAGAAAGAAAAGAAATTGGGGGAAAAGTGGAGTAAAACTATCATTCTTTTGCAGATGACATGAAAATATACATAGAATAAAGACAGTGCTAATGACATCATAGAAACAATAAATGAGTAGAGCAAAGCGGTAGTCTACAAAATCAATATATAAAAATCAGCTATATATAGTGAACAAGAGAAAGAAACCAAGAAAACAATTGTATTTGCAAACACACCAAAAAGAATTAAATTCCTTAGTAACAGACCTAACAAAGGAGAAGAAAGACCCATACAATGAAAATTATGAGACACTGTTAATAGAAAAAGATACAAATCAATGAAAGATATACCTTGATCAGTAGAAGAGAGGGAGAGCTCTGCCATCAAAGTGAACTGTGGGTCATACGAAAGTGCACCTGCATGCTGCCGTTGGAGCGATCTACTTCTGGAACTGAGTAAAGACAGAAGAAAGGTTCTGCAAATAATGGTTAAGATGAGCATGTAGGGGAAGAGATCAACAGCAAACAGAGACTTGGCTATCTTCAGGGACAGGGCCTATCACCCAACCACAGCATCACTACCCTTGTGGAGACTAGTGTAACTGTGTCAGACTCAATGTGGGCACCAGTTCTGACATTCTCATAGGAGCACCACAAAGAGATGCCTGCCAGTACCAGTGGCATTGTAGTCCAATGCATAGAACAAATTAGAAAATAAACAACAGGGAGAAGAAAATATGCAAATAACCAACCAAGACCTCTGGAGAAGACACACTACAAAAAAAAGAAAGCGCCCAGAATGCAACAGTAATGACATGGAAGAACTTCTCTGCCTGCCAGATAGACAATTTAAAATCATTATGATTAAAAAATATAAAGGCGAAAGGGAAATTCAAATCAAAACCACAATGAACCACCAACAAGTGGTTAAACACAGTTGGTTAGAATGTAGACTGGTCCAGCCCCTATGGAAAACAATAAGGAGGTTTCTCAATATATCAAAATATATTTAAATAATTATAATATATATAATTATAATATATGATACATATATTATATAATATATATATATATATCTTTATTACAATACAATATATTAAAAATGATCTACCTATGAGCCAGAAATCCTAATCTTAGGTATCTACCCTAAATATGGAAAAGCACTACATTTATTGTATCATTGTTTACATTAGTTAAGTTATAAAAACAATTTCCATGACCAACAATTGATGAATGGATAAAGAAGACGTGGTGTATATACACAATAGCATACTACCCAGCTATAAAAATATAGAAAGATAAAATCTTGCTATTTGCCACACATGGAACTGGAAATGATTATTCTGTGCAAAATAAGCCAGAGGTGAAAGACAAATACCAAATAGTTTCACTACTATGTGGAATATAGAGAATCAAAACAAAGGGCAAGATCAAACCAAACCAAAAACAAACGCTAGAAATCTGACTAAAATTGAGGTAGTGGGAGGGTGGAAAGGAAGTGGGAGTGGGGCCCAATGAGTGATGGTGGAGGATTATGGGTGCCTTGGCAGTGGATGTGGTGTGGTAACATAATCTGAAGATGTTTAATCTTACACCTCCAAATCATCGAAAGTATTATAAACCTATGCTACCACAAATAAACAAATAAATAAATGAAATGATTGATAGTGAATGTATGAGTGAGGAATAGGGGCATCCAGGAGAGTCCTCATTTTATCATGAAGGATTGAGGATAAAACCATGTGCTTTTCATCCTAAGAGTTAAAATAAAGAGTTCTTTCATATTTGAAAGGATTTTTGGTAAAAATTGTTCTTTTAAAGACAGTGAGATTCTCATCACTGAAACTCCATGCTCTGGGTAAGCTTGCTGGGTTACTTTCACAACAGGAATGTGGCAGATAGTGTTGCTACCCCATCCATGTAAACTGGGCATTTGCATGCGAATAGCACCCTAGGACAACCATTTACAACACAGGCAGAGCTTGCTGAAAGGCCCAGAGGGTTAGTGACTGTCAGAGCACTCTTGGCTAGTGATGAATGGGAATTGGAAGATAAATACCCCAATTCCTTTACCCCTTAGTGAAATTAACTCCGGCGTATGTTACACAACATTTCTCAGAGGTACCCAGAAGGTCTGATCATAAATTGCTTACAGTAATAACCTGCTCATTAATGTAACCAGTATTGGCTTCTTTCCCTTTCCTGTCTCCAACCCATTACTGATGCTCCCTGAGTACACATCCCACATCGACTGTTTGTACTCAATTCCCAAGGAGAAATTCCTGCTTATGGGAGGATATAGCCATGCCAAAAAGTTTGTAAACACAACGGAATCTTGTCTGCATTGTTATAGTGAATGAGATAATGCAGACCCTCACCCCTACTCCAAGGCAGCCTGGGTCAGCAAGAGGACAGAAATGCCTTCTACCCAGATGTTTATGCAAGGTCGTTCTCTGCAAAGTAAACACCTCCCTAGCCCCGGATAAGACCCGGTTATGGCTACTTGGCATAACCACTCTGCTCTGCTTCTGTAACATAGCTAGCTTGCTTGCCTTTTACGGAATTAGTAGCTAGATTGTGAGAATGTGGAGGGGGGCAGGTATAAAACCCCTACTGACCCCTGCTTTGGAGCTGAACTTCTGCCGATGGGGCCTTGAGCCGGCCGCTGGTGCAGTCCTCAGCACTGATATTCTGCAGATGGGGCTTCGAGCCGGCCGTGGGTATGGCTGAGTATTAATAAAGGCCTTTATCTGACCGCTCCTCTGCCTCGTGATTATTGGGGTGCACTATAACAGTATCATTTATAGGTCAGGACATATTTGAAAGGAGTGAAGAGAAACAGAAACCAGGTCACTACAGACAGAACACTCCAGGACAGAGATAAAAGTAATGGGGAAAGAGAGTAGTGCTACAAAGAAGCTTTGCTCTCTCCTCCAGGTTGGCAAAGGCATCTCTGAATTTGTCTCTCCATCTGTCTGAATGTGTGAAATTGATAATTAATAATATTATTTTGATTTCTTTAATGACCATTATGGAAAACGTTCTAGAGCAATATCTAAATGTAATTTTTCTATTTCATTTTCACAAATGAGTTCCAAGGTCAGGATGAACAAATGGCCAATTAGCCACAGGAGAAAAGACTCAGAAACACAACTGATCTTGGCAGCATTTTAGAATCTCGCCAAGTGCAGTTAGAGAAGCCTATGTTTATCTTGCTGAATATTAAAACCATCTCTGCTCAACTGCACAGAAATTTCACATTTTGAATATTCTTCCCCAAATTTCTCCCTTGAACAACATTATTTCAATTCAGCCTCAATTATGCCATTAAAATTCTATCACTCATTAATGTATTAGCATTCTGAAAATGTACTTGATGACATTTTTATATTATGCTATGGAATAATGTACAATGATTTAAAAAAATTAATCAAAAATTCCATTGTAGTCAATAGGCCAAACAAAGCTTAAACATAAATCAAGTTTGGTAGAAATTGTTGGTCATACTCAAGTTTGTGAAAATGTTTCAGAATTACACTGTCTTGAGTTAAACTTTAAGTTTGATCTTGATCACTGCATCACACAGTTGGTAATAACAGAAAATTTACTGAAATGCACAAGCATGTCCCCGCACTGCATTGAAGGACTGGAAACTGAGCAGAGACACCAGTAAGCGGAAGTTTAGAAGGTAACTATGCGCAGTGAATTTTGATCAGAGCCCCTGAGTCTCGGTCCTAAGTCTGCAGTTGGATTTTCTCATCTATAAAATGTTTATGCAAAATAATTCCCCTCCACAAATTATCAAATTGGGTTTTTGGGGAGAAGGTAAGGGGTGACAAAAAGCTACATAAATGCATAAATGTTTTCGGAAAACAAAGACGACACGGACTGGCAACCAAGGAAGCTCCATGGTCAGACAACCGCACACTTCTGAGCCATGTAGAGAGAAAATGGACCAGATGACAGTCAATGGGGGAGAAGAACAGAAAATAAACATTTTTTTAGTTTCCAAAACAGAATTGTTTATTCTTTTCACTAATTTTAGAGACTAGGACTAGAGAGCCAGGCTGGGCCTGCCACCTGTATGTGCACTAAGGCTTTCCAGGCGTTCCCTAGTACCTGGATGATTATTCCCCCTGCACAAAGAAGGAACAACAAAAAAAGGAAACATATGGTTAAGGAGATAAAGGGGTTTTACTAAGAGCACTCTAATAGGGGTGGAATCTGGAGTAGACCAAGTTCTTCTAAATGTCCATAGGTCCTGTATGATCGGTCTTTGCTCCACACTTATGAGATACTCCAGCCCCACATTCCACAACCAGTCACACTGTCTTCCTTGCTTTGCTGTTTCTTCACATTCTAGGCATGCTTCTGGCAGCAGGCCCTTTGCGCCTAACAGTCGCTCCACTTAGAGTCATCTACCTCCTTTACTTCACTCAGATGTTTGCTTTATGATAGAGGGCTTCTCTGTTCCCATCATCTGAATATTACCTCATCTTTTTATAACATCAATATTGTTTTCTTTTGACCTCTTATTACCACTGAACTTATTAAAATGTGTTTGTTAGCTATCTCCCCTTGTTACTATAGTTCCAAGAGGAACTATATCTATAGTTCCAAGAAACCTTGTCTATATTTCTAGAATCTAAAAGTATCTGGCATTAATAGAATAGATTACATAGAAAAATATAACTTAAAAGTCTGTTTCTCAAATTTGTACCACACAGTAAGTTTTATCACACACCATCAGAGATCTGAACATCAGTGAACCCCCTGCCTGTGGGTTCCAGCCAACCAGATTTTTTATAGTAATGAAGATAATATCATGTGTTGATACCTCACCTTGTTTGTTTGTTTTTCTTATCCAGGGCATTAGATTTAAGCCCAAGAATACTTTGACCCCAAATTTGTGAGTAGAAATAATTTTGTTTAAATTATTCCATCACCAGGGAATTTTTTCCAAGAGTCATTTTCCAAAACAAACTCCATAAGCTATTTTAATTCTTTACTGCTCAATGCTAAGTCAGTGTATATGTTACAGAAACCTGCAGCCAAATATATGGGGGGAGTCAAAGGTAACATTACCCTTTTGGATAATCTTCATTCTTTGTCACTTTTATTTGACAAATACAGAACCCATAATGTCAGTAGTTAAAGCAAACTTATGTATGTTTTCCCTCCAATGTCTCTGTTTTACATGAGAGTTAGTTTCACAGTTGCAGAATCACAAAATCAGGACATGTCTTAAGTAAACTGAATGCCCCAGGCCTGACAAGCTTGTCCATTATTATTACTCAGATTCATTAAAGAAAAAAATACTAGTTATTTAAACAGAAGGAACTCAACCCAGGCAATTGACTAAATAGCTATGGGAGAACTGAAAAATTCTAAAAGCAAGTGTTGGGGTTACACTGATAGCAATTGCTAGAAGCAACTGCCAACCCAGGGCTGAGTGACTGCAGTCTACAGGTCAGGGGTGGGGCATACAGGGCTGGGAACTAGTCCTCTGAGGAGGAGGCTTGTGGTGTCTCTGAGGTTATGTGAGGGAATTCTGGGACTGCAGAAAAACATTGGGAACTGGGGCCAACTGCCATAGCAACTAACTTTTGCTTCTGGGATGAAGAAGCATTAATGGGGTGATGGAGAGAAATAGGAAGAATGCAGAAAGAAGCAAGTCTTCTCTCCCTCATCCAGTTCTCAACTCTCTATTAGCATCTTGTTTGTAGAACTAACAGGGATACTGGTGGCAGAGAAGGGGTGTGGTTCACTATTTCCAGAACAGAGTATAAATGGGAGGTTTAAAGCTGAGAGACAATAGCTCAATAACAAGCACAGCATCCAAATGAGGCCAAATTAACATTAAATAACAAATTTTGCTAACTCATAGCACAGTCTTGAGAGAGCTATTTTCTTTCCTTTGCCACAGCCCTGCTAAGAGTCACGAAATAACAATTTCCAATCTCTCAAAAGTTTTTAAAGGAAATATTCACCTTTTTACCATCACCAACCCCCCCACCAACTTTGCTACATCACACTTAAATCTGTCTCAAGCTATTTTTGAAATATGTCAAAACATCACGTGTGAGGGGGAAAGATTTAATCCGGTCCAACAGCTTTGCTTATATGTGCAATAAATACTTGACATGAGTCCAAAAATTCTCCAAACCAACTGCGCCAACAATAAATGTGATATCTTGAACCCTCACTCCAATGTGTAACACAAAATTTTCACAACCTGTAGAGAAAAAAAGGCTTAAATAATGATCTCTCTTCTAAACCTCCCAAACCCCTAACACCAATTTGCATAAAAGTAGGGCATACCGTTATCTCCATCAGTTCCCTTAACCTCTCCTATCACGAATCTTCCCATTATGTCTGATATAGACTAGGATTCCTCACATTCTCTCCAGTGAACCAGGTAAATGCTATTTCTCAGGAGCGCCTCTCAGTCTTCAGAAGAACATACTTCCAAGCTTCAGGTTCTGTTTCCCAAAGTTCTAGAACAAACCCTGTACTCCCTTTACATCTATGCCAAAGCTGTACCTTGTTGCAGGAAAACATGGAAAACAACCATCTCCCCATCTGTGCAGATGTTGTCATCATAGGGTAAATCATATAGTCTGTGGCCCACATCTTACAAGGCCCTCAGCCAAGTCCTCAGCATTTCTGTGAAAGAGAACAGATGTCAAACTGTTTTCACCATCAATGAACACATGTAGCTCATTTCTGACTACTGGAGAATATACCAGAATATCCTTCTTGTGGGTACCTTTCCATCTATGTCAATCAACTTAAGCAAATTGCTACCCAGGAAAAGAATGGATTTACCAATCCCTTATTTTCAAAGGTTTGATAAAGCTTTGAATCCACAGTTGGGTTCAGATGGGATTTTATCACCTGTATTAAAATAACTTTTTTAATCCAGATTCAAATCAGTTGCAAATGCAAGAAATCCAATTCCATCTTAGGCAGTAAAGGGAAATTACCAGCTTATGACACTGGAACACAGCGCTCAGGACAAGATTTCTGTCTTTCAGCCTAGTTTCTCTTTTAGCTGTTTTAACATTTAGCAAACTCACATTATGGTGGCAAAATGTCACCAGCAGATTCAGTCTCAAATTTCTACACACTCAGCAGCTACAACTAAAAATGAATTGCATTGGGCCTCCCTGGTGGCGCAGCAGTCAAACACTGCGCTGTGGAGCTGTCAGCAGCGGCGACACTAGTCCGACGCCCGGCCAGGGAGATTCCCACATGGCGTGGCTGACCTCTCCTGCCTCGCCCGTTGCTCCCCTCAGCAGTGTATTTCCATCTATGTGCCTGTGCTGCTCCCCACTCTGTCTCTGGTGATCCCTCTCGCTGTCCCACACGTCTGGCCTATACCTCACCTTGTATGCATGAATAAATAAATCTTTTTTAAAAAATAAATTGCATTAACAAGCATTCCAACCAAAATCTCAGAACTGAATATAACTGGACAAGACTCAATCACATGGGCATCCCTGAATCCGTAACTACTGTGACTAGGGGGACGAAATAGACTAACTGGCCACCCCTAGATCATCCTCTAGCTCTAAGAGTTGAGGATGTTATTAGCCAACCTGAACCACAGAGCTAAGCGTGTGGCAGGGAAGGTCCTACAAAGGAAAATTGAAGGTCTATCACACTGGTCAACAAATTTTTACAAAAGTCATGTTACTGAAATAAAATTAGTCATTTCCTATCAATTTGTATGTGCTCAACATGAATATGACAGTCAAATTCTAATTTTGGCTCTAGCTTTTTTTTGTAATATTCAACAAACTGATGTTTACATCACAAAATTCATGTCAATAGTAATAGGCCTACGGTTAATACCTGTACAAAATCAAGTCATAGACTATTTCTTAAATTTCTTCGCTTGTTTCCTGTACAGCTGTTCAGGAATAGAACAGAGGAACACGGTTTCCATTGTGCAAAAGCACAGCCTTAAGACTCAGTTTCAAAGAGTCTAGAAATAGTCTCCATTCTTGTGGGTCATGAGTGATTTCTAAGGCATTCATGAGGCCCTCAATAGCAGAACAGAATACCAGAGCACTTTCCTTTCTGAAGAAAGGCTCCAACTCCTGGTGGCACTTTCGATATAAAGTAATTGTGACATCTTCTAGAAGATTCCATTGTTGGAGACTTGATCCTAGCAATTCTGCCTTGTTCTTGGATAAGTCTGAATCACGAACCAGGTCATTTAGTTCTTCCTGTGTTAGTCTGTGTGGGGTTGTTGATGTACCACAGTGAAAATCTGGATCACTGCATGCTGATGGAACAGGAGAAGAACAGGTCGGCTCACCCTTGTCCTCATCAGATGAATCAAGAGAGTATTCTGCTGGAGGTTGTGGAATAGGAAGTCCCTCACCACGTGGAACTGGTCACAATGCAGACGGAATGTTTGGGTAGATTATTCTTGACTTCTTTGGCTTCGCTATTCCACTAGAAAGAGGAGGGACAAAGCAGAAGTAACACTCTTTTATGTGGTTGCTTGGCTCTCTCCACACCATGGGGAATGCAAACGGTGGCATTGATGGTCTTTTGCCATTTAACCACTGTGAAAGCTGTGTTGTACATGTAGCACAGCATCTATGCTGGGCCCAAGGCTGGTCCTAGTCACCAACCTTGCATCCGAAGTCAAGATGATAAGACTTCTTCACTTGAGAAGTGATACTTTTCTTCTAGTTGGCAAATGTCACTTCCCCAAAAATAGAGCAGAAATTATCTATGTTGTTAATGCACTTTCGAGGCATTACTATTCTGTATTGTGCCGAAATGTATAAAATAATAACAGTTCTATGGAACAGTAGCTTAGACTGTCTTGCACAAAGCCTGAAATATTTTCAATGCTCAACCTTTGCAACAGGGCTTTCTATAGTGCACTACTGACATCAGCTTACTTCAGCAGCTGCCTGGCAGTAGTATTGCATTGCATCAGAAAATGATGCAATCAACTCTGGATGATGTGGGCATGATGGTGTTAAGCAATGCGATGCAATATTACATCATTTTAGGCTGTTTTAGGATGATGTTGCAGTCCTACTGGATAAATTTGCATGGTGAAATATATAAAATGAATTATATGAAATATCTTTAAAACGAGAGCTAATAAAAAATTTTGAGGGTTATATTCATGTTCAGCACACCAAGATACTATAGATTAGGACCTTTTTAAGTTAGTAATGATCTCAATGTTGACCAGTGTTATCTGCAGAAGGGGAAATAAATGCGAGGCAAGAAAATCAATAACTGTATCTCTCTATCCTTTTAAGTTCTTTTTATAATATATTCACTTCTTTTAAAAATTATCAAAGTTAAATTGCATTGTAACATTTTTAAGTTTCAGGCATATGTTATTGAAAATCTCACATATTCCCTTAAAACATATGAATGTCTTTATATTCCCAAAACCCCTTGGCAAGCTCTGAGAAATGAGACTGAAGAAATTCCACTTGATGGTATGATCAAAATCCATCTCCCGATAAGAAATCAAACCATTTTGGAATTACAAAAATACATTCTGTGAAAAATTCATCTATGGATAGCAAGTGGGACAGTTGATTCCATTAATTTTGAGAAAGTCTGGATGCCAAGAGGTGCATAAAATTAAGTATCTGACATAGAAGAAAATATAGGCAAACACTGCAACACTGGCTTCAGTGACGTCTGGAGACTCATCTAAGACAGCAAGGGAAACAAAAGCAAAAATAAACAAACGGGACTACAGCAAACTTAAGAAACTAAGAAACTTTTGTACAATAAAATTTCAAAACAAAGACACCCTACTGAACGGGAGAAAAAAATTTGCACTTCATACATGACAAGGGGCTGATATCCAAGATCTACAAATGACTAATTCAACTCAACAACAAGAAAACAACCCAATCAAAACTCAGCTATAAATAGATCTAAACAGACATTTTTCCAAATCAGATGGGGCTAAGTTAACTTCCCTCTGTACTTCCTCTGGGAAGACCAGCTCTCTGCTTACATGGGAAACGGACTTTCAGACCAATTTTCCAGAATGACTGGTCGAATCCATGAGTTCAACTATATTAAAATTCTCTTCACAGGTACAGGATAAAGGCCCCACAAAGCCCTCAGCCAAGTCCTAAGCATTTTCATTAAACCACCTTGAGATACCACCTTACACCTGTGAGAATGCCCCATCTCAAAAGAACCATAAACAACAAGTGTTGTCAAGGCATAGAGAAAAGGAAAAACTATACACTGTTGGTGGGAATGTAGACTGGTCTAGCCCCTATGGAAAACAATATGATCTATATGAAAAATAGATATACAGGGCCTCCCTGGTGGCACAAAGGGTTAAGTCTCAGCCTATGAAGCTATCCACAGCAACTGCCACATGCGTTCAATCCCTGGCTAGGGAGCTTCCCACATGGTGCAGCAGACCTCTCCTGCCTCGCCCATGTTGCTCCGACAGCAGTGTATTTCAGTCGATCCACCTGTTCTGCTCCCTGCTCTGTCTCTGGTGAATCCTCTCACCACCCCACACCTCTGGCCCACACCTCAGTTCTTGTATGCATAAGTAAATAAATCTTTTTTTAAAAAAAAAAAAAAGGAAAAATAGATAACCATATGATCCAGCAAATCCACTCCTAGGTATAGACCTGAAAAATGCCAAAAAAAAAAAAAAAAAAGAGCTCTTTTGTTCATTGAAGCACTATTCACTATAGCTAATTTATGGAAACAACCTAAGTTCCTAGGACAGATGAATGGATTAAAAAGATGTAGCATATATACACAATGGAAAACTACTCATAAAAAGTAACGGTGAAATTATCTCATTTGTGGAAATATGGATGGAACTGGAAGTGATTATGTTACGTGAAATAAGTTGAAAAGAAAAACATATACACAATGGAATACTATTCATCATGGAAAGAAGATAAACACATGCAATTTGCAGTGACATGGATGGAATTAGAGGGGATCATACTTAGTGAAATAAGCCAGAAAGAAAGAGAAAAATATCTAATGGTTTCACTTATAACAGGACTATAAGGAAACCAAATAGGAGAGAGACAATGGGGTGGGGGGGAGGCGGAGGGAGGGAAGGAAAAGCGCACAAAATGGAATAGAAAAGAACACAAGGGACCATGGAGATGGATCACGGGTGAATTGGTGGTGGGCTACCCAAGGGGAATACAAAATGTAAAAGACATAAATAACAATAAAAATATATATATTTAAAAAAACACACACAAAAAAAAGAAAAACAAATACCACATGACATCACTCGTATGTGATATATAATGGAACAGACAAAACTAAACCAAAACAAACCCTAGAAATCTGACTGTAGAATCAAAGATACCAGAGAGGGAGGGTGGTGGGTAGGAGCAAGTGGGGAGGGGACCCACTGAACTATGGTGGAGTTTTATGGGTACTCTGGGGCTGAGCCTAGTATGGTAACATATCTTAAGAGATGTGAACCTATACTCCTTAGTCTTGTACAGTGGCATAAACAAACATTACCGCAACAAAAAATACAATTTAAAAAGAAATAAATTTTCAGTTAATGATCATAATATTAAAACTTAATTATTTAGCCAGGATTGGTTTCACAGAAAGCAGAGACTGAGACAAAAACTTGTGAGTGAGTGGTTTATTTGGGAGGTGGACTCAAGAAGCATGAGAGCAAGGAAGGGAAGGAGATCAAACCAACAGAAGCGTGTGTTGTTGAGGTTACCGATGTGAACAAAATTTCCTGAGAATATAGAAGGCCTTAACCTCAGAATAGGCCATGGGGGTATTTTTCTTCTGATTCCCATCTCTTATCATTGAGAGCTGCCCCTCTGGGCAATAATTATGCAGCTGCAACTTCTGGGCTATAGCATCAGAGAAGCTCTGGGTCAGAAATGGAAAGAAATACGTTGTAACTTAAAGAGAGGCTGTCAATCTGAGGAGAACTGGAGTTTGGTGGAATTGTCTGCTACAACTTGGGCTCTAATTGAAAAGGAGGCTGATGGAGACAGTTACCAGAGTGTCTGTTGTGTTGTGCCAGGGGAGTTTTTGCCAGAACATTTGCCAGTCTGGGTAAGGGATCCTCCCCATTCAAACGGATTGAACTTCATTCTTAGTTCTGCCTCACAGAGTGGCAGCGTTAGGAAGGATGTGGGACGAGAGAGAGAGAGATTACTCAAAGTCCCAGTGGGTTGGAGCAATGAGAAGCCTAGAGGGGCTATACCAGGAAGTAATGTGCAGCCCGATCCAAAGCAGTCTCGTATTTATTTAGAATCAAGTTCAAAGAATGTGGGCGAGCACATAGGGAATGCATATGTATGGGGATGCGTTATCAGCAATTATTATAGTTGGAGTGACCAAGTACTATTGCCCAGGGGCTTCCTGTTCCCATAGTCAAAGCATATTTTCTCTTTATTCTTACCTAACTTTCTGTTAATACTTACAAGTGAGGTATTTTAGCTGATTTTACTAATCTGGCCATAATATCTGCCTGCTGTTTTCAGCAGATACTGGCTTCCGGGTATGCTCCTCATACCAGGACTTTTGTCTGTGGTGACAGGCCTCCTGCCTGATTGTACACTTAGCTGACCAGCAAGAACTCTGGGCACCGAGATACTTGCCCTGAGAACAAAGAGGGCTAGGGACCCCACACTTAGTGAAGTTTTTTCATTGTTTTAAAAATTACCCAATCTCTTGTCTTGCCAGAATCATCTTCCCCCTATTCCCCCCACACAAGTTTTCCAAAACATTTGGGAAATACGGGCTATTTTACAGCAGCTCTTAGCATTTCATCCACAAACCCAGTAGATGTGCTCTAAAAATAGAGTAACCACAGACCAGGCATGGGAAAACCTCAATCACAGTATCATCCCCAGATAACCTTGACATTGCTACTTTTTAGTGAAGTTGTAAGACCAGTAATAAAACAAAAATTATTTTCTCCTTGTTTGTCCACTCATCTTCAGTGTGCAATAATAACATGTTGAATTGAAACCGAGCTGGTGGCTACAACCCTAGAAAATTGAGCTCAAACTGGAAAATATATTTTCTGTCACCTTCTCAGATGACAACAGCTGCAGCAAATCTGTGCTTCAATTGTTTTCAATCAATCTCTGTGGGCTCTCAGAACCCTCACACAGCTCTCCATCAGACTGACTGTGGGGAACTGACAGCTGTATTTAGTGAGAATGGGGTGGCCCCAATGGGGCAACTCTCCCCAGAGCCACCAGTCAGAGGACTGCCAATGAGAACATAATCATCCTACAGGAGACTGTCCTCTGAGGGACTGACTGGATTACTAAAGATGGAAGTCATGGCGGGATTTTTTTTTAAAGATTTATTTATGCATACAAGCTGGGGTGCAGGCCAGAGGTGTGGGGCGGTGAGAAGGTTCACCAGAGACAGAGTGGGGAGCAGAACAGGCAGATCGTCAGAAATACACTGCTGAGGGGAGCAGCGGGTAAGGCAGGAGAGGTCTGCTATGCCATGTGGGAATCTCCGTGGCCAGGCATCAAACTCATGCAGCAGCTGCTGACAGCACCACAGTGCCGCGCCTTGACTCCCTTAGGATTTGCTTGACAAGGTCGCAAACCAGGGTCGAAGTCAGATGTGATATCTCTTCCCATAAGAAAATTAAATATAACATTTTGTAGGTAAAATAATAAGAACTCTCCTTTTTCTGTAAGAACTATCATTGGGTTTCTCTAGTATGCCTGCATGCATGTAGCCCCTTCCCTCACTGTTTAAAGCCCCATGAATGGGCCCAGGTGCTGAGCTGCTCCTTTGATAAGAATGCATTCTTGCCCAGTTAGGAGTTAATGATCAATACTAAAGAACATTTACTTCCCTTCCATACATTCTCTGACTTGCTTCGAGGAGTCAGCACAAGATGGTTTCTTAGATTAACTACTTTAGGAAGCCTTCCTCAAACGGGATGTGTTTTCTCTGTTCCAGTATGTTTTAAACTAAAAAGTTTTAATTTACTAACTAGGATAATCAAAGCAGGACTACCTACGGAGGAGTTAAACAATCAGCCTGTCTCCAGTTAATCGACCATTGCCTGCACGAAGGTAGCTTCCCTTCTTTTAACCATTAAACCTAAACAAATCCAGGACTGCTCTCGTTAATGGTAAAAATGTCCCTGCTCAAAGACCACCACTCAGAATAAAGTCCTACTACTTCCTTTACTTTAAGGAAGTTAAGATAGTTTGGTTTCACAGAGTAAATATTCAGCATCCCCTATAGTCTCCAGTCGGCCAAACATCAGTCATAAAACATCTTAGCCTCAAAGAAGTTAATCATTATAGACTTCATACTTCAAACAGGTAAAAGTATTTCCTAGATGTAGTTTTTTCTGATACTAGTAATTGATCACTGTCTGTTTAAAATGTACACACTTAAGCTATGTAATCTATTATTGTCTGTTACAAATGTACTTGCTTGCTAATTTTAAGTATAAAAAACCCACTTTCTGGGCAATAAAGCAGAGTGGCCTCGAGCACTCCTGGTGTGTGTGTGCGTGCTGTCTCTCACTCCCCTTCCCCTTCCCTCCTGTCGCAGATGCCTTCCCCATCACCCTGAACCAACAATAACTTTGCTCGGAGCCGGCCTCCAACACCACAGAGCTGCCCTTAACCCATTGTGCCATCAGGGAGGCCCCAGGGGGATTTGTTTTAATTGAAGTACCATTGTTTACATCCTGTGCTGTTCCCCACTCATGTATAATCACCACAGCACGCCCACCACCAAAATCACCCATAGTCCTTCACAATAGTTCATAGGGGGATCTTGATATTATTTTGAAATGGTTACAAATTACAAAAACTGTTGACCTTTATCATTGGTCAATAGCTGCACGTCTTCCCTAGGCCTGGTTAGTAAGAAGGGAGGATAAAGGGAGTATAAAGCTACACTATAGTGTCCAAAGGACAGTGCCCAATGTAAAACAAGTCACTGTCTGTGGGTTCTCACCCACACACACAATTTCAAGGCCACTCAGGGCCAGGGAACAACAACAATGGGGTTTATTTAGCAAACAGGGGAAATAGAGCTCTTAAATCCACTAGTGGCCAACTCTCTCACCACAGAGAGTACAGTAGGGGAGGCGGAAGAGTTATCAGGGTTTTCCACCTACCCCCTCAGTGATGGGCCCCTGTAGGCCTACGCGCGTGCCTAATGGTGGGCCCCTAAAGATGGGCGTGGCATAGTGTGGCGTGGTGTGTTGTAGCATGTGCGTGAGCAAGGCAGACACACAGAGAGCACGAGGAAGAAGAGCGAGGCAGCAGCTGTGAGAGCACACAGCAGAAGCGGCAGCAGCAAGACCCTGAGATGGCGCCAGAGAGCCCAGAGAGCCCAGAGAGCCCAGAGAAGGGGAAGATTTGCCGAGAGCTGGGAGCCCTGCTAGCTTCCTACCTCCCCACCCCCACCCTTACCTGCCCTGCACCTGGCTGCCTCACAAGAAAGATATAATAAAAAGCCTAAAAAGCCACCAAGGGCTCCAATACTCATTCTTGCCCATCTGCATGAATCATAAGGAACTTGCATTGATGCCAGGCTGGCACAGCAGCCTGGCACAATGGTATCCATCCCAGAAGTCCTAAACAAAAGGCTGCTCATTCAAAGTGGCGCTGTGCTGTGAAGGAAGGCCCAGAGCTTGCGGCAGCCAGAAAGCAGCAAGTCAGGATCTGACTCACTGAAGCTGGAGGTGCTCACAGGTGGGATCACTGAGATGAAGCAGCCCCCATCTGAAGGTTGGGATGGACAGTCCCAGACTCTGGACCAGACAGCAATGAAGGTGATGTTTGATGTTTGATGTGAAGGTGGGTTTGAGAGCGGGGTTCTTGGGTTCACTCTGGGAAAGGTTTCACCAGAGCTCCCCTTCGGCGGCACGCAGTGAGTTTCTCCATGAGACAGAGACTTAGTTATACTAAAGAACAGGTTTATTAGGGAAAGGGACAGGGAAGTAAAGGATGCTTGCACAGGCACAAGCAGACAGGAAGAGCTGCCCCTCTGAAGGGGCAGGTTTGCTAAGAGAGAGGCCTGTATGGTGCAGGTCACGGGCAGGCAGGCCGCTGCCCTGCAGAGGGTCAGAGCTAATAAAGGAAAGCACCCGCATAGGCACAGGTGGGCAGTGACACTTTGTGGTCCGCTCACGTATTAGTACATGTTTTTGTCACCAGTATCAGGTGGCCACTCACGTATTAATACGTGTTCATCTAGTCTCTGGTTTTTCACGCCGCGGTGGATTTATTTGGAACTATTAGGAGCTATTTCTTTGATCGTACTCAGTCTAGAATCTTTACACATTGTTTTGGTGAAAGTGTAAGGTGTTTTATGAGAGATATTACAGTTTTAATATCCAGTAGTTCAGGAGTTATGTGTGTTTTATTTAATGCTTATGCCATTCATGCTGTGGCACAGAAAATGGCTGGCCCCAAGGGCTGGTAAATTTAAAGGGCACCAGCACACAAAGTGGCAAGATGGCTGCCTCGCAGTCATGCACAGATGGCACTGATACAGCCTTTCAATTGGGAGGGGCTCGTCTTGGAGGATGGCTGTCTGTTACTGATTTAGAGTAACTTAACTAGAATGTGAAAGGAGACCTGAGATTCTACAATGGGCTCAGTCTCCTTATCTTTACCTTCAGCCCAGCAGTCTGATACCTGCCTGAGCCTGCTTTTGTGATCTAGGCATTGGTATAGCTGGGTTAATGATTGTGCTAATTCCATCTACCCCCACCTCCTTGCGTGGGTCTGGTTTTAACCTTATTTTTAAGTTAAATCTCCATCAAAGGCAGCGGCACCAGGAGGTGGTGCCAGATGATTAACATCTCTCAAAAGGTGACCTGGCCACAGAATGCTGGTCACCCATCAACAGTGCTGGGCAGCACTGGCCAATAGTGCCTGTCACTGTTGGTCACCAGTAAGTGGTGGTGTCAGAACACCAGCATTAGGAGCTCTTTGTGTGAAGTTGGCCCACACCAACAACAAACAGCTCTTTGAGACACTGTTCTGCAACCACCCCAGGTCCGGTAGGTTTATCGTTGATTCGGGCAGCTTGAAAGAGAACCTTGGAGCCCTTGGCATTATCCACACAGGCTAGGGGAAAACAAGTCAGCAGGGAGACAGCAACTTGGGCCCCACTGCGGATCCCTATGTGCTCTTTCCTCTCTTAGCCGTCCTCTGCCGCTCTCTACCGCACTCTGCTGAATGGTTATCTGCCACCCCTCTATGCTCCATCTCTCCACTCAGGTGTTCCCACTTATAGGAGGGCAAATGAAACCTGATAATTTCCACTTAACCTACAGACACTAAGCCTAGGGCCTGGTGCT
This sequence comes from Scalopus aquaticus, assembly GCA_004024925.1. Taxonomy (NCBI): domain Eukaryota; kingdom Metazoa; phylum Chordata; class Mammalia; order Eulipotyphla; family Talpidae; genus Scalopus; species Scalopus aquaticus. Next base: position 1,474 of record PVIJ01016914.1, on the reverse strand, counting down.
CCTTTCAAGCAATGTCAGAGGCAAGGCTGGAGGGTGGCTGAGGCTCTTCAATTTCTCTGAAGTTTTTCAGCTTCTCTTCAGAGAACAGAAGCTCATCCTTCTTTTTCCTGCATAGGTCAGGAAAAGAGCAAGAGGGAGAGTCTGAGAGTCCCAAGGTGGCACCTGGTCTGCCTTATATTATTACAGGGCAGTCCCGACCAAATGAGCTTAAGGTAACCAACAAGTTACCTCAGGCTGATCAACCATGGGTGTCCTGTCCAACCACACTGGGCACCAAAACAGTTACAGGGCAGCCCCGATATAAATGGGGTGCCTGTCTGTGGGTTCTCACCTGTGCACTTAAAGGGACTTATAAGACTCAACTGCAGACACATACAATAAAATTAATAAAAGGGTTTATTTACAAAAGGGAAAGGAAAAAAAGATAAAGAATAAATTGGTGAATGCGTCCTACCAGTTCTGCTGAGCTGGAATCTTAATGGCACTCGAAAAGCTGGGAATCCACAACCACGAGCAATCACCCTGCTCTAAGCTCACAGGTCTGGTATTTAAATGCCCAAAACCCTTTCTTAACTCCACCCTCAGTCCTCAGCATCCTTCCTTCGGTGATGATGGCATTCTGGGATTCGTAGTCCTAGGTGTCTTGGATCTGGCTTGGAGGTGGGGGTGGGGTCTTGGGACACTCCCCTTTCCTGAGGGCCCCCCTCTTATAATATCCTATTTCAGGGTCCCCCACCTACAAGTCTGACTGGATCCTTTTCAATCCGTAGCTCACACCTGATGGGTTTGTTCTACCATCTGGGCCCTAAATCCACGGGCCTCTCTACTGCCTGCAGCTGGAGGGAGCAACAGTGCTGGAGCTCGGCCAGTGGCCCCGTGCTCCTCCCTGCAGCCCAGAATAAGGGGCTGCGTGCCCTGGGGCGGCGTGGTAGGGGACTCACTGCCACCCGCCATCACTGCTGACCTCTGTCTGCAGCCTGAGCTCCAGTGGGGACATGTGCACTACCCACAACAGCCTCTGTGGCTGAGAAGTGGTGGAAGGGCTGCTCACAACCGCACTCCCGGCGTGGGTGTGAGAGATGGTCTTGTCCCACAGCTTGTGCTGTGGGGTCCCGGCTTCAGGTACTCCTCAGCCCAAAAGAGTACATGACACCTTAGCCAAGTTTCTTCCTTCTAAGATTCCAGGATTCTGTTTTAGAAAATTGAATTTCTCATTTAGAGTTTGTGGCACCAACAAGGCATAGAGCAGGGTTCCTACGATCTGGGCAGATGGGTAGAGGAGGAGTGCTGGAGCCCTTTGTGGATTTTTCAGGCTTTTAATGTTTTTCTACAGCATTTGTAGAGGGGTAACCAGATGCAGGGCAGGCAAGGTGGCAGGGGTGGGGGCAGGGGGCCGGCAGACCTCCTTGCCCCTGGAGAATCTTCTCTCTCTCTCTCCTCTCTCTCCCTCTCTCCCTCTCTCCCTCTCTCCCTC
>PVIJ01016913.1:0-31193 GCA_004024925.1 Scalopus aquaticus | reverse complement strand
TGTTTATCTTCTTTGAATGCTGAATAGTATTCCATTGTGTATATGTACCACATCTTCTTGATCCAATCATCTATTTTTGGACATCTGGGTTGCTTCCATACCTTTGCTATTGTGAACAGTGCCGCAATGAACATACGGGTGCATGTATCCTTTCAGATTAGTGTTTTTGTATCCTTTGGGTAAATTCCCAAAAGTGGGATTGCTGGGTCGCATAGAAGCTCCATGTTTAGCAGTTTGAGGAATTGCCATACAGCTTTCCATAGTGGTTGGACCAGTTCACATTCCCAACAGCAGTGTAGAAGAGTTCCTTTTTCTCCACATCCTTTCCAGCATTTGTTGTTGCCTGTATTTTTAATGTGTGCCATCCTCACAGGTGTGAGGTGGTATCTCATAGTGGTTTTGATTTGCATTTCCTTGATTATAAGTGATATTTAAGGACTTTTTAGAGATTCTACAGGCAGGAGGGAGATAGCTCAACTCAACATAAACTTCGCTGTATCTGGGTGAAAGAGAAGCATCAGTCTGTGAAAAAGGCAATAGGCACTAAACCAGATTGTTACATAACAATCACAGGGTAATGGTATTTGCAGCAAGAAACCTTTTGATGCTGATAGAGGGAGGTCACATTAAGGAATTCCCACAGTGAAATAATGACTACTGCTTATTGAACAAGCAGTATCTGGCAGGAACGATCTCAGTTAAATCTTTACAATGACCTTATGAACTAGGCATGCTATTAATCCTCCACTTTATAAACAAGAAAATTACCTAGATTAATAAAAATAAGAAGGTGTGGAACTCCTATTCAAACCCAAATCAGACCTATCTGAATTTTGTAAGTGGATTCACAAAGCATGACACAGAATTGCCCTTCCCCCTCCATATATCCCCAGTGTGTGAGTCAGTCCTTGGAAAGCCCCTTCTAAGAACATACTCTGTCAGAGATACTGCTATGTGTTTGTAAAACCCATTTCAGCATCCTGGTGAGATAGCTAAACTTTATTTTTCAGTTCCTTGATGTATGTTGGAGCCATGCAACTGATTTTAGATCACATGGAATGAGGTCAGAAATAAAGTGAGCTCACAAGAACCTCCTATGTCCATTCTCCTTTCTCCTTGCATGATATAGGAAGGTACTTTTTGAATATGGATATACCACAAAATAGAAGGAATCTGCTTGTTTGAATGATTAAATATGCTACAGACACCAGGGCTTATTTGTTACTGCAGCCTAGTGAAACCTACCCTAACTTATCCACACTTCTCACTGAAACTGTTTGATTAAAGGAGACGATGTGGCCAGAATCTTGCTTTGCTCAGAGACACCGCTGGAGCAGCCATTCAGAATTCCATGATGTGGTCCATGTACCTCTTTTCCAACTCTCTTTGTGTTAAATTGCAATTTATACATCATACGTTTTACTGTTTCTGTCTTAAAGGCAGGAATGTCCCCTTTACTATTCCAGGCTGACCTTTGGTTGACATATTGATTAGATCTTAGAGGTTAGCTTGTAAAAGTCTGGAAGGAAGAACTGTCAGAATCCAGTACAGTGTTTGAAAATATTTCAATGTCTCTTTAAAACTGATTTTTTGGTTCTCTCTCCTCTAACTCCCAAACTCATGTGCTCTGGAAGACAGCAGAGCTGCTTTAGCATCAAAGTCCTCTCTCACTACCAATCAACAGGGTCAGACCAGAGTCAGGATAGGAGTACAAAGGCAGCCCAGTCTGAGATGTCTTCCCAGGAGCCTCAAGAACCCCACTTCTCACTTTAGACTCCCCGATGACACTCAGTCTGGTGCAGGAAAGACCCCTACATTCTCATCGACATCTTTTGAGTGTAGCTGCTGAAAGCAGGCAGTGAGGGACTGAAAAAACAAGGTGAAACACAGAAACTCTTGACTGCCAAGAAAATGGGATTCCCTGAGACTGATAAAATTTAAAAACACCATAAAGCTTTCAGAAGAGACAGTCATGCCACTTCTGTCTATCATTACTCTCCTTTTTGGCAATCTTCCCTTCAATTCTCTCTCTCTGTATTTATTCCTTGCATATTTTAAAGGCCTTCGGCTGTGTGTTATGAGACACCAGCTCACTAACTTCACCCCACTGACTGGACCAGGATTTTGTATGCAGGACACTCTTAGAGACCAGGAGTCATTTTGAAATGCAGATCTCAGCCCATCACAGCCAACAAGACCGGCTTTCCCTTTCCCAAGTACAGGTGGCTGTCTTGAGTAATCCAGACACATCATGTTTCTCAACTGCTTAACACTTTGATCTGCTCACGTATTAGTATGTGTTTTTGTCACCAGTATCAGGTGGCCGCTCACGTATTAATACGTGTTCATCTAGTCTCCAGTTTTTCACACCACGGTGGATTTATTTGGAACTATTAGGAGCTATTTCTTTGATTATACTCAGACTAGAAGCTTTACACATTGTTTTGGTGAAAGTGTAAGGTGTTTTATGAGAGATATTACAGTTTTTTTAATATCTAGTAGTTTAGAAGTTGTGTGTGTTTTATTGAATGCTTATACCATTCATGCGGTGGCACAGAAAATGGCTGGCCCCAAGGGCTGGTAAATTTAAAGGGCACGGGTACACAAAGTGTTAAGACCAATCCCTCGGAGTATGCAGAGAACCAGCATTAGGTTGATCTGCTTTTTGTTTCTTGGCCTATCAGAATTCAGAATGAACACCCTACAAATCCCTAGTGCATATTCCAAAATCTACATTTTGTAGATTCAGAATAAAGTCAAACCACAATGTTGGAGTTGTGTTAAAATGACTAGAAACAACAGAACGAGGTGTGCTTTGAAGACGTACTTCCCTTTCAATAATGTTTAATGCCACTACTTTCACATATTTGGTTTCTAGGAAGCACTGAAAGGGGAGTATTTTATTATCTGTTCACCTTTGGTTCTGATTTTTGGTTTCAAGGATTCCTTAAGCTTCCCTACTGAAAGAAATAATTTGTATACTATGAAGGGTCTTCCAGCAACCCTGGGATCAACTTGAGATCCCATCTCCTCCTGTATCATTCAGAAGAAACAAAAGAAAAAAAACTCCTGAGTTAATAAAATACAAATGCCACCGACTCACTCACACTCTCTCAAGGGAATTTGAAAGGCAGTCTTGGCCCTCTTCCCAGCTCATTTAAATGTGAGAAGTCAAGGGAATGAAGTTATTTGTGCCAAGCAATAATAGTGATAAATAATGCATGGACATTTATTATTTCTACAGTCCTCCCCACTCATTTGATCAAGGTCCTGAGCAAACTTGCTCTTCCTCAGGCTCATTCTCTACCAGCTGAAGGACCCAGAAAGAAATAACTGGTAGTTCACTCCGGAGCCATGCCCGGGCTCACATGTGCTCTGCAGCCACACAGAAGGATGATGCACCCTGCTGGGATCTGCCCCAAATTCCCATTGCACTGAGGAAGCTTCTCCTAACAGAATCCTGCAGCAGGCCATGTTTCCGCAAACTGCAGGATGGAGGATGGCTCAAGTTTTGACAAAATGTCACGAGCCCATCAGGAAGGAGGGAGAAGATAATGTTTTGTGCTTGTGCAGAAGAAATAGCAGCAGGCTGTGAACTGTTACCCAGTTTGCAGCCCAAAGTTCCCTCTGGTTGAGCCTTTTGAGGAGAACAAACCAGGTTGTTTCCTTAAATCACTGGACAGACTGGTTGACTTGGACAATCTGTCCAGACTTTCCCAGCCAGAGGTCCACAGGCAGAAGAAAAGACAAAGTGTTCCAAGGGCAAATACACTCAGGAAATAACAGGGTTTTATTAGTACAGGTTTATTAGCATAGGTTTATTGCGAAAGGTTTTATTAGTTACTGAGAGTCAACTACATGTGATTCTAAATTACAACTCTCCATAAGGAGAAGCAGGAAATGATAGTTCCCAAACATACTGGACTACAGAATTCCTATTTCTACATGACTCCTATGAATATCCTCCAGAAGAAGTAATATTCCCTGGGCACACCATAGGAATAAAACAAATAAATGATCAAATTAATTGAAAATATATTCAGACTAGGTGCTTGATTTATCTTACTTTTAAAAAAAGATTTATTTATTTATGCATACAAGAGCTGGGGTATAGACCAGATGTGTGTGTGTGGCGGGGGGGGGGGGGTGGCTAAGAGGATTCACCAGAGACAGAGTGGGGAGCAGAACAGGCAGACTGACTGAAATATACTGCTGAGGGGAGCAACAGGCGAGACAGGAGAGTTCTGCTGTGCCGTGTGGGAAGCTCCCTAGTTGGGGATTGAATTTGTGCTGCAGTGGCTGCCAATAGCTTCATAGTGCTGAGACTTAACCCCAAGGCCAACAGGGAGGCCCTATCTTACTCTTTTGAAAGATTCACTTACTAGCTGTGTGACTTGGCACAAGTTACTTAACTATATACTTATTTTCAAAATGGGAAAAGTAAAATGATCCACTTAATGATAATATACATAAACATCTAGAATAATGTCTAGCCCATAGCAAGTACCATATAGATGCTAAATGAATATTGTGGTTATTTTGATTGTTATTACAGAATCCTGGGGTGCCATGAATAAAGAGCTTGAGAGCTTATGACATATTTTACACATGATAGAAATAATATGAATTTTCAAGTTAGTTCACTATATTTTTGAATACCATTTGTCATTTTCTAGCTCTGTGCTTGGAAAAGTTCACTTTCGTATATCAATTTCTCCTGTGTAAAATGAGGATAAGTAATGTACTATTTTGAGAAATGAATTAAGTGGGGTTATGTACATAAAGTTCCTAGCACAGTATCTACCTTCATACAGTACAAACTCTCAAACATTGCCTGCTATCATCATCATCACTATCATCATCATCATCATCATCATCATTTTAATCCCATAGTCATGGTTTCAATATTTATAACAACCCTGCAAGTTGAAAATTATCATAGGGCCTCCCCGGTGGCACAGCGGTTAAGCACTGCGCTGTGGAGCTGTCGGCAGCGGTGACGCGAGTTTTACACCCGGCCTGGGAGAATCCCATATGGCGCGGCAGCCCTCTCCTGCCTCGCCCGCTGCTCCCCTCAGCAGTGTATTTCTGATCTGCCTGTTCTGCTCCCCGCTCTGGCTCTGGTGAACCTTCTCGCTGCCCCATGCCTCTGGCCTGTACCGCAGCTTGTATGTATAAATAAAAAATAAATCTTTTTTAAAAAAAAGAAAATTATCATAGATGAAAACTTAAGACTCATAGGGGTTAAGTCATTTGTCCAAGGAGACATAGCTAGTAGGAGACAAAATGCAGCTTTGAACCCAATTCTCTGGTTTGAAAATCTTCATATGATGGAGATATTAAATATTCAAAAAAAAAAAAAACCAACTCACATGCTTTCTATATTCTCTAACCTCCCCTGCCTTTGGGTTGGGCCAAATGAATGAGTTTGGCAAGCGAGAAGTGATGAGTCATTTCTGAACCAGGACACTTATGCCTTGGTTAGTTTCCTTGTTATCTTCACTGCTTTGGCCCATGAGGAAGGCACGTGCTGACCTGATGTGACACAGACTGAAGGAGGCTGAATCCCTGATCACTCATTCAAGTAACACTCTCATTGTGGTCAGCCACTAGGGTTTTGTGGTTTGTTGTGGCATCTAGCAATGATTATCACAATAAACCCTACTCTTCCCATTATGCTTAAGATATTGACCCTGTCCTCAAGGAACTCACAGACTAGTGTAGGATGGATGTAAGATAATCACAGTACAAAATATATCTCTAATACTGAAGTATATGTTGGGAATGCTCATTCCAGATCCAATTAGGAAAACAGAACTCATTATAGGTATATTAAACATAAAATATTTAATATAGGAATTAATTACAGAGGGCTTGTGCATTAAAAGGGGTAAATAAAGTTATGCATTGTATTTGTAGAGGAGTGTTTCTGGATCCTCAAAGTAAAACACTACCAGGAGGTAGTGCACTGTTCTGCTAAGGCTGGTGGAGTCCAACCATGCCTGGTATGGCCCAGAAACCTGTATCCAGGTCACTGCTGCTTCTGCTACCTCTGCGATCTCTGTAATATGTAAAAAAAAAAAAAAGACATCTAAAGAGTATTTGTAAAATGTTAGCATCTGCGAATCTGGGTACTGATGATGCTTGTACTATAATCATTTTCTAAATGAATGTGTTTTCATGCTATAAAATATTCAAATTACTTCATAATTTAAAATAATTGGAAAGGAATTAAGGGAACTTAGTAATTCTCAGCTCTCCAGATTGACTTGAGGATTAAATGAGATATTAGCTCTAAGCCATACTGCACCGTGTCTGTTTTCAGAGCTTAGAGGTTAGAGAATATAGAAAGCATGTGAGGTTTTGTTTTGTTTTGTTTTGTTTTGTTTTGGAACATTTAATATCTCCATCATATGAAGATTTTCAAACCAGGGAATCGGGTTCAAAGCTGCATTTTGTCTCCTACTAGCTATGTCTCCTTAGACAAATTACTTAACCCCTATGAGTCTGTCTTCAGAGCCCCTTAGACTAGGGGGGTCAGGAGAGGAAGATTCCCTTCCTCTCAGAGTTCCTCTGCCACCACGACATTTATGACTCACAAAAATCTCTGTGGTTCATTACTTCATTTTACCATCATAATGAGCCAGTGAACACAGCAGATATCCTTACTCCAGTTTTAAGACACAGGTCTAAGGAATGAATGTGGGTGGTTCAATGAAGCAGCAGGAGGAAACAGATCTGATATCCTGCCGTGGCTTTTCCCATTAGCTCTCTGAGATGGATGTTTGCCAAGGGGCAGGGGACACTCTTCTCCCTGCAGTGTGACAGCCCTGTCATAAATGGACTCAGCACACTGGACAGAGAGCTGGATTGGAGGGAACAGGACTCTCTAGCAATCCCTCCACTGGTAGTCTGAAAATCCTCTAAGCTTTCTATCATAAAATGGAGATAAAATACCAGTTTCTCCCTTACAGGCAGCCTTGTTCCCTGGAAATGTTTTAGAAATCTACCTGGATCAAATGCAATCATGTGTGGTCATGCTTTGGAAATAATGGCTTGCTAATAAATGTAAAATACTGTTATGACTGCATAAATGAGCTGTTGGACTGAATATTTTGATATTTCAATATTTCCATAAAGTTCAGATCCTTCCAAAAATTATAAATAAAAGGGAGGAGGGGAGTCCTAGACCTTTTTAGAGACCACTCTGATGGAAAACCCAAGTAAGGATTTCTAATTGCAATGAGCCAATTTAGTTGTGGCTAAAACACACAAAGTCATGCTGAAGACTAACATATGGGTACCACACATTGTCTTCTTCAATCAGCAGTTTCAATAAATTCACATTGTTTTCTAGCCTGTAAAAGTAATTTCTAATTTACAATATCCGATATGATTCATTAATCTAGAAAATTAGATTTCTGGGGGAACATGGTCTGTATGTCCAAAAATTAAAATTCAACTCTCTGTGCTCTTTTGTTTGCCTTCAAAGAAACTTTTGGTTTGCAAATGCAGAACAAATTAATTTAGCAACATGATGGCCCCCACATTTACAAAAGACATGCTTAACTTAGTTGTCATGGAGCTGGGGAAATGTGGGGTTGGAAGGCCAAGGGGACTGATAAAAATGGAAGAGTGCAAGTTGAGCATGAGATTGAGAAGAGGCATCTCCATGATAGAAGTGACAGATATTCCAGGCCCAGCTGAAACCTGCTAGGTGCTGAGGGACCAAAAAATGACATTTGGGTTGAGTAACTTCTGTTAGCCCAACAGGGCTTGTCACTGAGCTTTTTGAAGCAATGCTATAGTGGAGAATCTAGAAGCAGGAGGAGTTTTGCAGCTATTAGCTGAGGCAATTGGCTATAACTGGGGCCACTAAGCCGTCTGGGACAAGAGCCTAGGCCAACTTGCCTGGCCTAAACTTTCTCTTCGGCACAAAGAAGATAATGCGTACCTTCCCAGGACAGTGATGAACCTTCAACAGATGACCTAGTAAGTGCTCTGAAAGACTATTATGTACATCCCCAGACAGTGCTGTTTTTCCTGAGTATTTTGGGGGACAGGCTACAACTCCACATCCACTACAGCTTGGACATCATTCTTTCAACACAAGCTCTTACTTTTCTGAGTTCACCTGAAAAACTTAAAGGGTTTTGGAAGTGATCCTTTAGAAATAAGAAAAGGGGTTGGGGGAGAAGTAAATTATTCTTCATTGATGAGAGGAATGGAAAACAAAGCTCAGGAGAAATGGATAACATAATTCTTGTTTTAGTGGGCAGTGCATTTCATTTGGATTGAGCTACACTGATCAGAATTCCCCAGCTTCTAACTGTCTGCCTCATATCTGAAACAACTATTTCCAGCTCCACCTCATAAGCTCTAGCTCAAGCTAATTGGGTATTGCTCAGATTTGTTACAAAAATGATTTGGTTCTCCGAGTAGCCTGTTTTTCTATCTAGATACCACGTGTTCTTCAGAACATCTTTAATTTAATATTAGAGAAACTAGATATGCTTATCATCAAACTCCATTATTCATACCTAAGCATCGACACTTTTCAGTGCTTTTATTTCATACTTCAGTTTGTTTTCTTTTGAGGGTTGAAGCAACTTGATTAGGTATTCTTATTGTTCACTCTAAGCTCTGCCTTTCTTTGCAATTTCCTTCCTGGTACACCATGTCTCTTTTCATATGCATTTGATTCTATTTGCATAAAGCCTCCTACTTTAAAGCATGAATGCTCAAAAGAAGCTAAAGTTTTTTGATATTTTTGTTTCCTGTCCCTTTAGCAGTGAAGCAGCTTTAGCTGTGTAACAAACCATCCCACAATTCAGTACCTTAAAATAACAGCCACTTAATTAGCTCAAGAGTCAGGGGGTTGACATGTTGGGCACAATGGGACAATTCTGACAATATCAATTGATCTCACGCTGGGATCTTCCATCAGCTTGTAATCAATGGCCTCATGCATGTGTTTGGCAGTTAGTTGGCTGGTGCTTGGCTGGCTGTTAGGATAACCAGGCCAAATGCCACTCATCATCCAGTAAGGCAGACTACGCCTGCACATGTGTGATGGCCTCAGGACTTCCAAGGGCAGCAAGAGAAAACAAACTTGAATCTGCAAACATTTTTCAAGTCTCTCCTTACTGGACTGCAGCAACTACCATGTCCAAGACCACAGTCAGTGTGGGAGGGGACTACCTAAGAGAAAGATGGGTAAGCTGGGGTCATTACTGCAAGCACCTGCTTTAAGCAGCAAGGTCAATAATTACACTGGGCAACAAATTTTTACAAAAGTCATGTTACTGAAATAAAATTAGTCGTTTCCTATCAATTTGTAAGTGCTCAACATGAACATGACAGTCAAATTCTAATTTTGGCTCTAGTTTTTTTGTTCTGCAATAAATTGATGTTTACATCACGAAATGCATGCCAATAGTAATAGGCCTACAGTTAATACCTGTAAAAAAATCAAGTCATAGACGACTTCTTAGATTTCTTTGCTTGTCTCTTGTACAGTTGTTCAGGAATAGAATAAATGGAAGACGGTTTCCATTGTACAAAAGCACAGCGTTAAGACTCAGTTTTGAAGAGTCTAGAAATAGTCTCCATTCTTGTGGGTCATGAGTGATTTCTAAGGCATTCATGAGGCCCTCAATATTGGAACAGAATATTAGAGTCCTTTCCTTTCTGAAGAAAAGCTCCAACTTATGGTGGTACTTTCGATTAAAGTAGTTGTGACATCTTTTTCTAGAAGATTCCATTGTTGGGAGTCTTGATCCTAGCAATTCTGCCTTGTTCTTGTATAAGTCCCAATCATAAACCAGGTCATTGAGTTCTTCCTGTGTTAGTCTGTGTGGAGTTGATGATGGACCACAGTGAAAATTTGGATCATTGCATGCTGATGGAACAGGAGAACAGGTCAGCTCACCCTTGTCCTCATCAGATGAATCAAGAGAATATTCTGCTTGAGGTTCTGGAATAGGAAGCCCCTCACCATGTGGAACTGGTCTCAATGCAGACGGAATATTTGAGTAGATTATTCTCGACTTCTTTTGCTTTGTTATTCCACCAGAAAGAGGAGGAACCAAGCAGAAGTAACAGTCTTTTATGTGGTTGCTTGGCTCTCTCCACACCATGGGGACTGCAAACGGCATTGATGGTCTTTTGCCACTGAACCACTGTGCAAGCTGTGTTATACACGTAACACAGCATATATGCGGGGCCCAAGGCTTGTCTTGGTTACCAACCTTGCATCTGAAGTCAAGATAAGCCTTCTTCACATGAGAAGTGATACTTTTCTCCTAGTTGGCAAATGTCACTTCCCCACAAAGAACAGAAATTGTACACGCTATGAATGCACTTTCGAGTTATTACTGTTCTGTATTGTGCCTAAATGGATAAAATAATAACAGTTCTATGGAATAGTAGCTTAAACTGTCTCGCACAAAGTCTGAAATATTTTCAATGCTCAAGCTTTCCGACAGGGCTTTCTATAGTGCACTGCTGACGTCAGCTTACTTCAGCTGCCGCCTGGTGGTAGTATTGCATTGCATCCTAAAATGATGCAATCAACTCTGGTTGATGCATGATGGTGTTACGCAATGCGAAGCAATATTACATCATTCTAGGTTGATTAAGGATTTTGTTGCAGTACTACTGAATCAATTTACATGGTGAAACATAGAAAATGAATTATATGAAATATCTTCAAAATGAGAGCTAATAAAAAATTTTCAGTGTGATATTCATGTTTAGCACAAAAAGATACTACAGACGAGGGCCTTTTAAAGTCAGTAATGATCTCAATGTTGACCAGTGTTATTTTAACCTTCTTATTTATATTCTTTGCTCCTCCAGAATGGACTCTTCGTATACCTCCTTTGTGGAGCTATCAGAGGGAAGTCCTTCCACACATACTTCTGTTCTGCCCCAAATTAAATAGGATGTTTTTCTCTTATTAATACAATGGTTGACCATTATCCCATTATCCAAGGACTATAGTTTCTAGATTCCCTTACATACACATAGTTCCAAGTCTACATGGTTAGGTTAGGCCATCAGTTAGGCAGAAATGTTGTTCATTAGCATTAGGAGTAACTCAAAAATATCCAAGGCATTCTCTCCCTCTCCTCATCAGCTGGATATTAATCCCTTGAGCAACCTTAATAATCCAAAAATAAAGATGGCAGAGCCTCTATCAGACTAAGTTCTTTGAATGACTGGGGAATGAACTTCCTTCCACCCACTTCACTCTGACCTACTGCACTTTTCACAAGGAGAACATTAACTTCAACTCTGGTGGGCCACTGAGTTTTCAAGATTTGTCTGTTACATCAGCTAGTATTGCTGTGTAAACTAATTCATGAGAATTATGATTTAAACAGAGAAATAGATGACAGATAATAAACACACACATATTAAACACAAAAACACAAATATAATTATGTCATATCCTAGCACCCACCAAATGCTTATTAATTTTAGGGTTTTTTTTCCTAGGATATCTGAGATTTTCTGAGAATACAATCATGTTGTCAGCAAAAAATAGATAACTGAATCTTTCCTGATGCTTATACCAATTACTTTATTTTGTTGCATTTGCTCAAACTGCCAAGACAATGTTAATTAATAATCTTGATAGCAGGCATTCTATTTATTATCTATTATTATTATAAATGGTATTATTGTTCTATTTAGACTATTCTATTGGGTTTTGGTAAATATTATATTAAGTAGCTTCATTAAATAACTTCTATTATACTTTGTAATTTTTAGATGTGATTGTATGTCTTGTCCACTTTGTTTGTATCTGATACTGATGTCATGTAATTTTCTCCATTAGTTGATATATTATAATATATTGAGACTCTTCTTGTTTGAACTATCCACATAGTCCCCAAATAAAAATTTTAGCCCTACTGTAGCATTCTGCTGATGCATTGTTAGGCTCCATTTGCTAATGGCTTATTTAGAATTGTTCTGTGTTAAATCATAATTGAGATTAGAGAGTAGTTTTCTCTCTTGCAATGTATCTATCAGGTTTAGTATAAATATAATGTTGTTTCCACAAAATGGAGTGCAAAAGTTTACATATTTTTACAAAAGAATAGTTTAAATAAGCTTATAGTTATTTCTTCTTTTAAGGTAGAGAGGACTGATTTTGAACCTGCCTTCTACTGGTGCCTTTCCAAAGCTAGACCTTTGCAGAGCTCACCAACCTCTGTGGCAATTAACATATATAAGTCTTCCACTTCTTTGGTCACTACTGGCATTTTAGTTCAACTTTTGGAATTTAAAGTCTAAAAATTATGAATTTATTATAACTTTCAATGCTATACCTAAAGTTGCTTTAAATACTTTAATTTTGTTCTTGTTCTTGATATCAAGTCATTCCTTGTTGCTAAACATCTGTTCTATAGTACAGAGGTGGTTTAAAACCAGAGATTCTAGAACAAGACTGTCTAGGTTTAAACCCTACTGTCTATATAGACTTGGACTTGCTGGAACAGGCTCTTCTGACCTGAGTTCCCATTTATGAGTTATTGTCTTTTTGTTAGTTCACTAGGGCTCAAACTATGGTAGAAGTTTTGAAAGGGATCAAAAGAAAAATATTCTGTGCCAAATTGTCTTTTGTGCCTTCCATCTCTGTGAACTCTCTCAGCACCAGGAGTAGAGAGGCTTTATCCAAATGCTCAACTTCCTTTTAGTGTGTTGGATAACTAAGGACACTGGAAACACTTATGTGTTACCCCAGATTCATATTTTCTTAGGTCAAGGTTTTCAATCTCTGGAGATCTCTGAAGCTGCTGTGCAGACTTTCACCTAGATTCACTTTGCTGAACCAGGACCCAGAGCCCAGAATTTATAGCAGTTTAGCTCAGCGGAGAAACACAGATCAGATATGAAGATGGAGGGAAAGTTAGATGTACTTTTTCTTTGCACGATAATAAATCAACACATGAGATGAAATGAAAGCAATTTCTCGATATTCTTTAAGGTTGATTAAAGAATATAGCCAGACAAATCATCAGACAAAATGACATATTTTGTATTGCTTTTGTTTTAGCAACTCTTCTTATTTGAAAGTGTGGAGTAGGGGTGGGAAAGCATTCACCTGAGGGCAATCTTTAGATGCATCACATACACTTTACATTTTTCATTCTAATAACAGTCTTTCAAGGCAGGCACTAGTATACTTATTTTATTGAAACTATAATTCAGTGAGGTTAAGTAAATCGTCTAAGGCCACATATCTCAAGTGGCAGATCTGAATGCAATCCCCAGTACTCCAAATCTATGCTCTTTCCATTTCATTATTACCTTCTCACTGGAATGCTGTATTGCTTCTATTTATTTCCAAATAGAGCTAGGTAACAGTGCATGCCGTCAAGGTTCTTGGTCATACTAATTGTCTTCAAAATGCAGCCCATAGGAACACAAGGAATCTTAAAATAAGTTAAACAAAATGACAATTAGGTTGAAATTAAGTGTTCATTTTTTTTAAGGCAGAAAAGTGAGATATTTATTGTCAGATAAGGAAAAGGACAGGAAAGCTGTCCTAAACAGAGCGAGGACTTGGGCAGGTTGCCTAAGTGTTCATCTTAACAGCAGACTTTAGAGATCAGATGTCTAATTTAAACCTTTTATAAAGGCTTATTTCCTCTCCATGTTAGATGATTTCTTCCCAGGCTAGCTTCTTTGATCTGTCATCTTAATAAGTCATGTCCCTTGACAAGCAGCTTGAGGTTAATTAGTAGCAGAAATCTTGTTATTTCAGAATCCCACTGAAGAGCATCTATCAAATCTTATATGGAAGCCCATATTTGTCTGTTCCATGTACCAAAATTTCACATATGACACTATTTTATCAAGGATCTCCATAATTTTTTTAAAGAGTCACAAAGATATAGAAAACAGACTGGTGGTTGCCAGAGGTAGGAGCTGAGGATAGGTGAAATGGATGAAGGGGGTAAACATGATTAGATTCCATTTATAAAATAAGTAAGTTATGGAGATGTGATGGATATCATGGACCAAAGTTAGTAATACTGTATTGTATATTTCAAAGTAGCTAAGAATCTTAAAGTCTTTAAAGTTCTCATCATGATATAAAAAATGTAAGCTATATATTGCAATGGATGTTAATAAGCCTTGTTGTGGTGATCATTTCATAATATACACAAATACCAAATCTCTATTCTATTCACTTGAAACAAATAAGTTAGATGTCAAGTTTACCTCAATTTGTAAAAAAAGAGACTTGTAAATCATTTTCTGAATTAATATGGAGAGTCATGTACTTTTTACATCTGTCTGATTTCTTGATATTGGATGTGGAAAATTCCAGATGATACCTTGATACCAACATGGAAGTGTTAATAGTCATACCTTTTTGCTGGCTTCTGAGACCTCCTTAGACTATTTAGAGCTCTGTGACCCACAGCATAAAAACTAGAGACTCAAGAAAAAGGTGAAGGCAAAAAAAATATAAAATAAAATAAACTGAACCTATTTGATAGATAAGAAAATTGGGAAGCGAAGTAATAGAAGGGGATTAATTACTAGTTCATGGCCTTTTGGTTTTAGACTGTTGCACTTAAGCATGTTGTACCAAGATGCAAACCTGCTTCTGACTAAACTTCCCTCATCACCTGAGGTATCTATAGCAGTCAAGATGTGTACCTGACTGTGTAGGGCACAAAATCAGTCAGACTCAGTTTTAACTTCATGAATTCAGTAAATATGGAGGAAAAGCAGGATGTCATGAAAATGCAAAGCAGAAAGATGAGTCCCAGGAGTGCTTTATAGGAAGAAAGGATCTTCCCACAAAGAAAACATCAACAAAAATATGGGCATGTGTATGTGGTCTGTATGTGCTGGATTATAACCTGCTTACACGGCGAGCATGAAGAAATCAGTGATAAGAGAAGTAGTTTGAAATCAGAGCACAAAGGGCGCTGAATGCCAAGGAAAATTTGCTCCAATATGAAGATGGAAAGAAGACAAGGTCAAGAGGTCAACACAAAATTGGCCAAGTCCTTATACCAGCCTGATAGGAGAACACCTTGTTGAGTGCATTGGTCCTTAGAAAGTGCCTCTTTGATTTCTAGACCACCCTCTCACATCATGGTCCTACCTTTCAATACATATCTTTCTAATAGAGGAGGCTATAATATTCAAGGCTGTAATCCTTGCTATATCAAAGCTGTATTTACTTTTAAGCCAGAGTTTGGCTCTTGGACCTATGTTTCATTAATGTCTGAAGTTTGCCCTTATCTGGGGCTGTACATCTGGTCTGTCTTCTCCTACCACTAACTCTGCACACTGAGGATCACAGCATTCAACTGTGGAAGCCAAACCTAGAAAATGTTCTCAATGGAGAGGCCATAAATAATCCCTCTCAGAAGATACACTACACTTAAAATCCCAGTCTTTTTCCAGGCAGATTTTTCTATGAAGAAGGAAAATGTTTAACATTTTTTAAAAGATAGGAAAACAAATTATGCTTTCTGCACATTGCAGGGAGGCAAAGAACAGAATACAGAGAAGTGGGAAGATTGCTTTACTGTGCTTGTCTCGATTTTTGGTTATATCACTCTGGAGGGTGAGGCCATTCTACGCTTTTGTCTCTTTGACACATCCCTGTGGGCAGTTGTTCTGCAAAAATACCCACAATTGCTCCCCATAGGTAGTTTCCTTTGGAAAAGTATTCTTTTTATATGGTGATGTCCAGACATACCAAAGTTACATTTTCATTTTCTAGCTAGATGAATAATTTTGAAAGATTGGGAACCTATGCTTTGAAAACACGTTTTCTTGCAACAGAAGAGATAGTGTAATAACACCACATGGAAACTGATTATTTCAGCTGTAAAATACCAGTTCCACGGAGAGTGATGATTTTGAAAATAAGATGGGGTTTGCAAAGATAAAAAATTCTTATTCTCAACCCAACTTTTTCCAATGTGCAACAAACACCTGAATTATGTTTTTTAGCAACTATTTTTTCCTTTGACAGACAGGAAAGTTCATTTTGAGTGAGCATTTGGATGTCTTCTTAAATCAACTAAGATTACAACAACCAGCTAAAATAGCAACAATTCACTTTATTTTTCATTTATCAACTAATTGAATATATTTATTTATTTAAAGGATATTTAAATACTTTATGCTATGAGAAATGCAAAATAATTATGAGATATAATTTCTGCTTTCTAGAAGTAAATAGTCCACTTGCAGAGACAGGACAGGCAGGCCAACAAATGGATCACTAAAGAATATATGATAATAGCCTTCTGAGGGCTGTGTAAGTTAGATAATGTAGTCTATAAACCAGCTAGAGAATGTGGCAGGCAAGGGACAAGCAGAGCTGGCCTGTGAAAGAAGCAACAAAGTGATGGAGGTTATGGAAAATCTACAGCACTTGCACTATCTAAAGAGAGCACCTTCTACCCACTTGAAGTGGGTATTATCAGACAAGAAAAGGGTCATTTTTTGCCTATTTTATTTTTTGAAGAATCTTTTAATCTGAATTTTTGTGGAAAATATTTTTTAAAATTGACCCCACATGAGTCTACAGTGCCCACATTGAATGAAACGTCTACATGCCATGTGAAGCCCGAAGGCCACCAGGTTTTAAACTTTTCTTATAGTCTTTAGAGAAAGGAGGAAATAGACTATCATGGATAAGATCATGGGCTTTAGAATTAGGCAGTATTAACCTAAAACAAGTTACTCCTTAATTTCTCAGAGCACCCCCTGTAAATTTATAATTCATAGAATTGTTGTAAAGATTAAGTGATAGAACATTCATGAAGTGTATACTAGCTTTCTGAAGAACTTTAAAGACTCATTCAATGATAGTTTCTCTCCCACTTTAATACATACACACACAAACACAATCATTTGGAAATCCTGAAGGCAGGAAGATCTAGGGTTTCTGTATCTCTCTTCCATTTGCATGGGAAAGACACATTGAGACTAGATGTGGAATTAAATGGACCAACAAACTTAGTGAAATAATCACTCTATTTTAGTTCTAACTCCCTTTTAACTGGTAATTAGACCCAAAGGTTTGATCTGATTCAGGTTTGATTTTGCCTTCTTTGTGGTTGTGAGCTTACATTATAATGGACTTTCCCTCAGGAAGTACATAATATACAGTCACCTCTCTTTTTATGGTGTAGTAACCACTGAGCATCAATTCCTTTGTTCAATCCTTTAATTCATTAGGGACTATAAGATGGTGATATTAAAATTCCATTATTTTTTCTTTTGTTAGTTCAAATACTTAAAAGAAGAAAAATTTTCTCATTAACTATTTTATCATTTTGAAGTATAAATGTCATTGGAAAAACCAGATAAAGCTTGTTTCTTTCTTTAATTACCAGTTTTCAAAAATAATGAATAGTTCTCTACCACCTTGAAAAGGTTAACAACTAGTTTATCTATTTTATCATTGTCATCATCATTAATATTGTCATTATGAACTCATGGATTCAAACATTTAATGTCATTTAATCTAATGCAGTTTTTATTCTTACTGACGGATAAATAAATATCTCCCTCTTTCGCCAATAGAGGTTTATTCAACTTGGCTTCTAACTCAACTTTTTTCATAACCCTAAATGATACCTTTTCTGCTTTCTGTATAAAATATTCCAGGATCATCCTGAATATTCTTTATGGATGAGGACAATTTTCCTGAGATTGAGAAAAATGTGTAATCCTTTGGGGAAAAAAATCAATCAACAAAATACAAATCTCTACCCAGAGTCACTAAGAAAAAAAAAAATGGGAGAAAAGCCTAACAAATAGAATAATAAGGGAAAAAATAATTTACAGCAGATATTTCAGAAATACAGAGGATCATAGGACATTACTATGAATGTTTATGAGCTAGCAAATTGAATTATCTAAATGAAATGAACAAATTCTTAGAAGTTTACAATCCTCTGAGACTGAATCAGGAAGAAATAGAAAATATAAACAGACCAATCACAAGCAAGGAAATCAAAAGTCTCCTGAAAAACAAAAAGCCCAGACTGAGAATGTTTCACTAGTGAGTTCTACCAAATTTTAAATATAGACAAATACCTATTATTCTCAAACCCTTCCCAAAAGCAGAGAAAGAGGGAGCGCTTCCAAACACACTCTATGAGGCCAACACCACTCTGATATCAAAAACTGAAAAAATCACAACAAATGAAAATTACAGTCCAATATCCCTGATGAACAGAGACACAAAAATCCTCAACAAAATATGGGGAAACTGAATTTACCAATACATCAAATGGGCCACATATCATGACCAAGTGTGATTTATTCCAGAGACACAAGAATGGTTCAACATCTGAAAGTCAATCAATATAATTCACCATGTAAACAAAGGAAAGCTAAAAATCATATGATCATATCAGTAAATGTAGAGAAATCATTTGGTAAGAGTTAGCATTCATTTATGATACAAAACCCTCAAAAAAAAAAAAACCTGGGGATAGATGGAACATACCTCAATGTAATAAAGGCCATATATGACGAACCCACAGTCAACATCATACTCAATGGTGATAGACTGAAAGCTTTTTCTCTAAAATCTAGTGCAATGCAAGGATGTCTACTTTCTCCATTACTATTCAACATTATATTCAAAGTCTTGGCTAGAGCAATTAGCTACGAGAAAGATATAAATGCAGTACATTTTTGCCGAAACATAAAGTTTCCAATTACTTCCTAGAGCAGTGTTCATGTGGGGAGTATATTTTGTTGAGTTACCCCAAGAAGGAGGTCAAAAAGAGGTCATCAGTCTAGTGGGACCAAGTAATGAGGCTAAACTAGTGAAAGCTCCATGGATCCTCTTTGTATAACTTAATAGGAGATATACATATTCAGCCTACAGAGAGTGACTCAACAATTCTTTTATGCCACATAGTTCGGCAACAGGATGGCAGTTTTAGCTTCTATTACCATCAGCTTTGAAATTTTTTTCTAATAGTTGTGATTTTTTTTTTTTTCACTGAATAACCTAAAAAATCTCTTGGGTCACCTTTTGGCTTATAAAAGTGGAAAGTTGACAAAAGAAAAATCAGTCTGTGCCTAGTCAATAGGGCTGTTTGCATCTAAGATACTGAACGGAAGATAAATGGCTTATGTTACTACTCTACTGTTAGATTGCCCTCAAAAATGTGATGAAGTCTTACTCTCCTAGGACTTGAATTATACCTGTGAGAGATCTTTTTAAGTCTCATCTCCTAGGACTAGTATAACCATCTACTCTTGTCCCAGACCATGGTCAAAATCAAAATCACAGAAGGTACTTTTTCATCCTGGAGCTAAGCCAAATTTAACTCCACTCACTCTTCTAAAGTCAAACCAATTCTCATTCATTTAAGCTACAAATATTTATTGAGAGTTGAATCTAAGCCAAGGATGCTGCTAGTTCAACCCAAGTGATGGATCCCAACTCTCCCAGGACCCGTATGTAGCTCCGTTTCACATATTTGTCACAGCTTGTTTGTTCTTCATTCAGTTATGTTTCCAGTCTACAAGCAGGCAGATCCATATGTTTTCCCCTCCTGGATAGTAGGAGCTTGCCTTATTTTCCTCATCATTTCAAATCTAGTCCCAGAGAGAAGCCACTATTGCTACTCTAAATTTCCCATTCCTAATTAACAAGGTGATAAAAGTCCAAACACTCTCAGCTCAACAAATTGTGGGTCTGTGAGGACATCTTATTTACTTAGCAACAAATGGCATTTTAATCTAGCCAGCATTTGTGTTTGAATGGTTACCATTTTGGCTATTATTTCTGCTGTCAAAAAAAAAATCTCTAGAAACACTAGTTATTTTTGCTTGGTTAGAAAAGGAAGTGTTGGAGGTACTTCTGAGTCATTAGTTACAAAAAAAAAAACATATTCCCTGAATTTATGCTATCTTATTGTGTGTGAAAGAATAACAATCTTTCAAAATTAACATTATTATCCATATACAGAATAACAATACAATCTGGTGCAATGTTCCAAATGGGCAGGCAGAACAGCCTAGTCCCAAAGGGAGAGAGGCTTGCCCCTATATTTGGGAGCCAGCAGCTCTGTGACTGACAGAGAAGGGTCTGGAGAGAACAGAGACACAGTATGTACCTCAGCAGAGATCCCCCTTACAGGAAACCCAGTACAACCTGAAACATTGGGGACCCATATTCACATTACTCACTCTGACTTCTCCCCATTCTGTTGGAGATGCCCTGCATTCTGGGTAGTTCTGTCAAAAGACTGAAGCCTGGGGCACAGCATGCAGGCACAGATGAGCAAAAAGGACAGTAAACAGCTCCATCTCATAAAAGGGAACTTTTCATTCGATTCAGTTTACAGCACTCTATGCAGCTGCCCAAGAAATCCCTTCCCATGGGTTCCTGCTACAGAAACACCACCGGACCATACTTTATACAATCAAGAATGATCTATGGCTCCTTTGTCTTCTTTGTAGCCTTTCCCTATGGTATAAGAAGCTAGACAGTCTGTAATTTTTTTCCTGGATAAGACTTGGTCTGAATTAGGCTAAGAAAATGACAGGGATGTGACAGACGATCATGTGGAGAAGGCAGTGGGATGTGTGTTTCCTGTCAGACAGGAACCTCTTATCCTTTGCGTCAAAGAGAACATACATGATGACATGTTACATTTCTAGTGATAGATCCCGTTTCAAATCCAGAGTCCCTTTTCTAGTCCCCCCTCACCATTTTCTTGCCAAATGAAAAAAATTTAAATTGCTTCCATTAAAAAAATAAAGAAATATAAACTCCACGAGTTTAAGGGCTCCTTTTCCCCACCTTGTCATTTATGAAATAAAATATGAATACATTTATGTTGAATGATGAGCTGAAAAGTGAATGTAAGGCCCTATGAATCAGGTACAAACCCACATTTTACAGATGAGAAACTGCGAGTGGACTGTCACCTCAACCCAGCAGATAGTCAACACAGAGGAGACTCAAATTCAGATACAACTAGGTAAAATGAAGGAGTTGGATTTCATGAGTTCTGTTGGATAGAGCAATGGAGGGAATCAGCTGGAATATGTGCTGTTCTTCACCAAAAGGAAAGAGTTATTCAAGTGTGACTCAGAGATCATCAACATGGCCCTGATAGATCTTGAAGGTGGACACTGAGCCAAAGAGAGTTAATCTCACGGTTAATAGCGTTTGCCTTGCTAGGTTTGGGACCTGCTTGGGGCCAGGAAACCCTTCTTTTATTTCCAATTTTTCCCTTTTAAAATGGACAGGCATATCCACTTCATTTTGGAAGTACGTAACTTGTCTGGTATCATAGGTTCACAGCTGGAGAGGAATTTTCTCTCAGGATGAATCATATCTCAAGTCTAACCCATACCTGACTTAGGTGATTTATAAATAAGACTTTGGACCTATTTTGATTTGGGGTCTATTTAGAATTGATATGGAATAATTTGAGAAAGTTGGGTCTGTTGGGATGAAGTGGATGGATCTAGCATATGAGGACTAGGGGTGGAATGTTGTGGACTGAATGTTTATGTCCCCTCCTCTCAAACGCATATGTTGAAGCCCTAATCTCCATTATAGCTATATTTGGAGATAGGAATTGTAAGGATGTAATAAAGGTTAAGTGAGCTCATAAGAGTAGTTCCCTGAGCCAAAAGGGTTAGTCCTTATAAGAAGGGGACTCTAGGCCCTTTCTGTGCACACATAAAAAGGAAAGTCATGTGAGCACAGTGAGGGGTCAGCCACTTGAACCCCGAGGTCAGAGCTTTCACCAGAAACCAACTTTCTAGCACTTTGATCACGACTTCTAACCTCCAGAACTGTTCAAAAATAAATTTATGGTGTTTGAGACACCCAGTTGGTGGTATTTTGTTATAGCAGTTCAGGAAGACTAAAACATTTCAGTCACACTATCATGTGTGTGATGCTGAATTATGTGTTTGAGAAAAGACAGCTACTTCAGTCTTGCCTGCAATTGTTCTCAAAGGTTTGTGGCTTTTCTCTCACATTCATGTGAAGTGCATGAAATGTGCATAAATATGAATAAGGGTGTCTATCTTTCAAAGTAAGTCTTGATGAAAGGGTAATTCTTTGTCATACAAAATAGAAATGACCCCAGAAAAGTAGCTAAACTTTTAACATTTGTTAAACTGGGTTTTGACCTTTATCAGAAATTTCTTATTTTCCATTTGGACTCTACCCTATAAATCCTACCATGTTAGCAACACCTTCCAATGCATACTCCAGCTTTCATCTCCCAGGTGCACAATACTTTAGTTGAATCCCTCCCTCAATATCTCTCATCTGCAGAATTGCTATCCAGCCTCTTAAGACTCCTTGTCTCCAACCTCAGTCCAACTACTCCATCATCCACTCTGATGTGTATTCTTTCTGATCATGTCTCTGCCCTACACAAAATCTTCCAGGGACTTCACATTACCTAAGAGTGGTTTCCATACTTGATGTATTGGTCATCTGGGATGTTTGTAAAAGTATCCAATACGAGGTCTAAATTCTGATTCAGTTGAGCAATTTGGATGTGTAAATCCTAAGGTCCATACTTTGAGAAAATAATCCTGGAGGACAACTTTCAAATTCCTTAGCATGATTTCTATGATCTGGCTCCTCTTTATCACCCAGAATCTCCTCTTGCTCTTCCTCTCTCCACAAACCATCATCCTTTCTTCCAACTATGTTCAACTACTTTCAGTTCCTAGAACTTGTCTTACTGTTTTAGAATTTATGTGTTTGTTTCATTGGCCTTCATAGCTACCACCTTTTCCAACTCTTCTGCTCTGTACATCTTCTCCTATACATCTTCTCCTAGGTGAAAATTGTCCACCATGTTCCCCAACAGAATTGCTTGCGCTCTCCTTTCTGTTTTCACCTCGTCCTTATAGACCTCATTCAGAGCTCCCCTAACACCTAATTACACGTATGTGTTTATATAAGAGATTAGAAGTTCCTTGAATTCAGAGACTGTGTCTTATTATTCTTTGTAACCAGGCATCTGGTATTATTCCTGGCACATAGAAAGTGTTCAATAAATGGATGTGTTGAAGAATGAAGGCAAAAGTGATAGAACTTAGGAAATTTGTGTATTCTTCCAAATCAGATTAAAACTGGGAGTTGATTTCCTCCAGCCAATGAGTAATGAAGAAAAACAAAGTTTTAGTTTCATAATGTGGAAAGCCATGGAAACTCAGTCCTCAGTATCTTGGAGTTACCCTGAATTTAGCTTGGAGGAATTTGTCAAACGCAGATTCATATACCAGTCCCTCAGAAATTCCAATTCTGAATGTCTGCAGTGGGGACCCAAAAATCTGCATTTTTAAAAAGTGCCTCAAGTGATTCTCTTACAGATTATTTCAAGGAACCCAAAAGCATGACTGTCCAAAACATGACTGTTTCTCCAGCAGAAGCAAGCAGTCAAAGTCTGATACAAACCTTAAATCCTACAATGCATTACCCCAGTGCCTACTGATGCTAAAGTATAAATAAGCTTAGCTATGACTTGAACACATTCTTCCTCCCCCTTCCCTCCACCCCCCCAGCGCCCCTACCCGCGATGATCCAGAGGAAGTTGTAAACACATTTCAGGGTGTCAAGCCCCAGTGGGTGGGAGAACATTGTTAAGACTATAGTGGAGGAAGCAGTGAAGTTCTTGAAGAGCTATTTGTCCAAGTTAGTGCTCCTCTGTTCAACCAAGCCGTCTAGTATGCAACTCCTGGTGTGCAGAACCCATAAGCTCTCTCTGTCCTCCAGGAGAGAGACACGCCGGGAAGTTTAGATTCAAACCTGAGAGGCCGCCATGCCTTCAAATGCCAGAACTTTGTCAAGAGCTCCTTCCCACCCTTCTTCCCCTTCCTCACTGACCTTTGGGAATGAGGCACCTCAAGCTCACAGAACTGCCTGTTCACGGCTGGTCACAATAGGAAACTGCGTGCCGGCCAGCCCCTGCTGACATGACCTGGCCCTTCCGCTTCCGGTGCCTCAAGCCGTGTAAAAACTAATCTTATCGAAACAGAATGACAACAAAAAGAGGTGCCTTACAGAGCGCAGTTGGGAGCGACTCCTGGAAGAAGTGAGCTGAGGTGAGCTGAAGTGTCCGTGGTGCCCTTGTCGTAGAGCTTCCTACACTGATCCTTGCCTGAGGGAGCATAGAGAAACAGTAGCAGCAGTAGGGAGGAGGGGAACACAGCGCATAAATGAAGGCACGAGCATCTCTAGGTCCTTCACATGAAACTGGGATAATCATTAATTGGGGCAGCATGATATATAGGAAACAGGGCTCTACTAGAGATATGAGAGACACTGCAGGGCTGGCTTTATGAACTTCACTTCCCATATCTACTCAGATTTAGCAAACATATTCAATAACAGTACTAAGTATTTTATGGGAAAACTGCTTAATGGGATACATTGTGTTTATTGTTATAACTTTTACAAAAATCCAGAAATGGAGGTACTACTAGTATTATTTTATAGTTGAGGAGTGGATGTTTACAGTGAAATAGCTTCCTCAAACCATTACACTAAAGCGAACTAGCATATTTGGAGCCAAGCGAACGTAAGTCATGCTTGCATAAAAATCAGTAATACATATTGTGTGGGAATTTTGATCACAAATACATTTTAAAATAATGAGAAGGCTCTAAGGGTGGCATAGGTTAAAACATCAAACTTAGGGCCTCCCTGGTGGTGCAAGGGGTTAAGTCTCAGGACCATGAAGCTATCGGCAGCCACTGCAACCCGAGTTTGATTTCCAGCCAGGGAGCTTCCCACATGGCGCAGCAGACCTCTCCTGTCTCGCCCGCAGCTCCCTATCAGCAGTGTACTTGAGTCAGTCTGCCTGTTCTGCTCCCCACTCGGTCTCTGGTGAATCCTCTCCCTCTCCCCCTCCCCCTCCAACACACACACCTCTGGCCTACACCCCAGCTCTTGTATGCATAAATAAATCTTAAAAAATTAAAATGAAACATCAAATATAAAATACAAGAGAGTAACTGCTGTAGAGAGGCTGGAGGATGCCGAGACTGGAGGAGTGGGCAGGTTGAGCCGGCTGAGAAAAGGGGGAGTGTGTTAGAGTGGCCGGGGTGACGGACATGAAGCTAAGAGCAGGACTCTAGGGCACACAGTTGTTCAGTCTGGGGTATACAATTTGTCATAAAAGCATCGTGGAGAAAGTCCCGAGGCATTAGTGGGTCTAGAAAAAAGAAGAGACTTAGAGAGTTAGGTAACAGGCTCTATGGTTTTCCTGACAGTGGGAAAGCTTCAAAGTTTTTGAATGGGTTTATTTTAGGAAATCGGGTATAGAATGAAGTCAGTGAGGGCCTCCACGTGGAATGTTATTTCAGTGGTTGAGAGATGAAGTTCTTCATGGATGGTGGAAGCAGAGAAAAGGATGAGAGAGAGAGGAGGAGGGCAGCAGTAAGGCTAGAACAGCTGGATGTAGGGGCGACAAAGACTTGTCTATGAATCCTGCTTCTACTACTCACCTGTACACTAACAAAGTGATTATAACTAACAACTATTGAACACTTACTATATGTCATGCACCATGCTAGTCATTCATTCATTCATTCATTCATTCCACTCATACATTCTGAGCATGTTGGAAACTTCACTTGTAGTTTCTCCATATAACTAACTGGCTGTTGGCTGATGAGTTTGGTTCCATTTCTGCATTGACAAATCAATCAGTGCACCACCTTTGGCTGACTTTATTTAGTATACTGAAGCCAGTTGTCAGCTTGGTTTCACCTCTTCATTGCTGAAATAAGGAAACAGCTCTTGCTAACTGATGTGTTACCATCATTTTCTAGACTAGTAGTATTCAGTCTGGCTTTACATTCTGATTTTACACTTCTATTAAGTATGATCACCAGAAAATACAATAAATGTACAATACTATGAATGAACAAAATCCTTGTAGACAAGAGCTTAGGTACAATCCACAAAAGATAGCCAGATCTTCATGCAGTATCACCATAACTACACACATTTTAGGACATGTTCAAGTACTTTGTATTTGTTATTAATTTTTCATTTTTCAGATGTTCTCTTGAATGTCCCTCTTTGATCTTTTTTTTTCTCTTTTGCAGCAAAATTGCCTTGCTGCATAATAGTTATTTGCTTACGGCAAAGTCGTTTGAAACAAAACCAACTAGAACCTTCTGAGTCTTTTTTACATACCAAGCACCATTATTTCAGGCAGTAGAGAGATAGCCGAGAAGGCAGAAAATGATTTGTTCTGTCTCTAATTCTATGAGATCAATACCATTTTGGTCATCTTTTGCAGATGAAAAGACCAAAGTTCAAGAGGTTTGGTAACTGCCCAAGGTCACATAAGTGATAAGGGCACATTCATAACTCCCTGGGTTCTAAACTGTGCACCAAAGCTCCAGGCTCCCGGTGTGGGGCACAGTAACCATCCTTTCTGAGCTATAGCTGTCTCTTCTGTAAGGATGGAGGACCTTTTCTTAACCATGGCAGTTCTGTTTGGTTTATTTACTCTGTCAATGTTGGTAGCTGATTAGACTACAGAATCTCAAAGAGAGTCCCACCTCTCCTCTCGGTAAGGCCGGCACCCCTCCAGGGATGCTGGAGACAATGAGACCAGCTCGCATCAAACATGAGCTCACTCTCTGGGCTTTGGCCAGGGCCACGTTTGGAAGAAGCAAAAACAAGCAAAGCAGGTATATTCTCTCCCTCCAACCCAAGGTCTGAAGCCTTCTTGACTTTCCCAGGACTCAAGGGAAAAGAATTACCATTGTCAGCATTTGTTTCATTCTGTAAGTCTGAAAAAAGTGCTGTGGACATGAAGAAGTCACTGTGATAATGAAGGGTCTAGAGAGGGTGGTAAGAAACCACTTTTCTTAGGCAAGGATCTAAGAATGAAACAGGTAAGAGGCTTCAGGACGTGGTTAAGTGTGTGGAAGGAGGCAGCCTACTTGGCAACTCCCCCCTTTCTTGGTCAGAGTGTGTTCACAGGAAAGCAGTGTGAGGAGGGCTCTTGAAATGGCACCAATCCTTGCAATGGAAGCTTGCTGCTACCTTTTATAAAACAGGAAGCACATTAAGCAAAGAAAGTTAAGTTAATTGTGTTACCATGTGGACAACGCCACCCACCCCCCCTTCCTCCTAGAACAGATAGAGAGAGAAATGTTCAGAACACTCGGGCCAGTTCCCTTTATTTTGAGACACAGAGGAAGGGAGGTCCTGAGTGTGCAAAGGCCCCGCCTGAGCTACTCACATCAGTCAGCAAGGTGTGTGGAACGTGTCTGTCCCCAGCAAAGTCAAACGTGAACACAGTGACTGGGAGACCAGAGACCAGCCCATGTAATTTTCCATGATTTAATTCACATTTATTAAACATTTTTTAAATGTGTCTGGCTAGGAGCTAGGGATTCAAGGGCAAACTTCTATATAGCAAACTGTTTGAATGTGTTTGTTGATTACTGATAAGCGTAGAGGAGGGGCTTTGGCTTCTCACGTAACAGCTCTGAACCTTGCTGTCTCATTTATGAAATGTGGAAATAATGACACTTAGGGGGTTATTACTAGGATTAAATTAAATAATCTATAAAAACCAATAAAACTAATGGCTGGCAGAGTGCCAGTGCTCAGTGAGTGCCAGCTGTTATTGCCAGTCACCGCTGGAGCGGGACAGGTGATGAGCGAGGCCCATGTGCCTGCTGCCCCCTAGGGGCTTCAAGTCCATCACAAAGGCCGTGAGAGAATGATGTCATAGGACATCTGTGAGTACAGTGATCAATTGAAGGGGGGGGGGAGTCTGAAAAAACTTCATGAGGTAGGCAGACTGGGCAAGGGCAGAGAAGTGGAAGAAAGGGTGTTCATTAAAAGACTGTGTGCAGGGCCTCCCTGGTGGTGCAAGGGATTAAGTCTCAGCACGATGAAGCTATCAGCAGCCACTGCAACATGAGTTCGACCCCTGGTCAGGGAGCTCCCATATGGCGCAGCAGACCTCTCCTGTCTCACCCACTGCTTCCCTCAGCAGTGTGTTTCAGTAGATCTACCTGTTCTGCTCCCCACTCTGTCTCAGGTGAATCTTCTCACCCCTTGTACCTCTGGCCTACACACCCATTCTTGTATGCATAAATAAAAATAAATCTTTAAAAAGTAATAATAAAAAAATAAAATACTGTGTGCAACTGCCAGGGATGTTTACGACTATGATGAGGCATCAGAGACCTGAAAGGAAATTAAGGCTAAATCATGGCAAACTCTGGCGGCATTTGCTTCTTTAGTAGCTACTGTTAAGTGCCCACCCGTGCTACATGCTATGTGAAGTACTACGAGAGAATAAAGAAAGAAAGGGCTGGGCATCAAAAGTCATTCATGAACAGGTCTTGTCCTGGGCAGTAAGGACCATGACAGAGGAGCACATACTCGTGTCCTTGTTCCTGCCCCAGGCTGCAACATGGGGCAAGGCACCTCCCTGAGACTCGGCCTCTTTATGTAGGCTGGGGATGGCGACTCTTCCCTGCACGCCTCACCTGAGAACAGGCATAGCCGAGAACATGAAGGCGGCAAGCATGGAAGGCACCATGGAACTGTAAAGCAGCCTTGAAATAGAGTGAGAAAATGACCACGATGTGGAAGATGGTAAAGGTGATGAATGGGATGATAAAGAGGCTGGACAGGATGATGGTAAATGGGATGAAAACAATGGTAGTCAGGGTGATTCATCATGATTCATTCAAACCCGGCACAAATACATGTTGAGAGGTGACTATATATTGGACACCATTCTGGCACTACGGACACAGCAAGGAACCCGAGTATCTGCCTCCTTTTGCATTGGAAGGAGGACCACTTAACAGATAAGTAACCATTAGGGCTTTAACAAAACAAACAGCAGAGTGAAGGGGTGGAAGATGTTGTGGTGGGGATGATTCTGGTAAGAGATGAAATTTCATAGCAAAATCAAAGCAGGGAGGCCAGTTCCCGCGGCCCCTTCATTTTTCCCCTCTCATCCTCCACTCTTTGTCACTCTAGGTGGTTCATGGTAGCAGACAAGTGTTGTTACAATGTGCTGCGATTGTGTAGATTCCGAGCCTGGCGTGTGGTTGAAAGATCCTACAGGTGAGATTTTACTGAGGCTTTTCTGAGTCCAAATGAACAAACAAAGACCCAGGTTGTTTCTTCTGTTAAAAAAAAAAAAAATCTCTGAAGCTTGTCTTTCCTGCCTCCAAGAGTGATTTCTGAGTGTCAGGAGTTTGACACATACTGCAGGTTGGCAACATCAATTTTCCCCGTAAAGAAATAATTGTAATAATTGTCTCTAGCTATAAGCTTGTTATTGTCCTAAGGGAAATGAAGTTGAAGGTGGGTGGAGAAAGGCTCTTAAAACCCGGGGTTCTTTCTGCACATACAAAGAGCATGTAATGACTTCATTCTCCCCAGTTTTGGCAACAGGGTCTGACTCAGCTCAGGCAAACCCTGAAGTCAGCGCCTGAACATCACGGGAGCAGAGAGGGAGAAGCCGAGAGGCCGCAGGGAAGCCCCGACACAGGCAGCACACTCTGTAGCTTTTCTCAGTTTGGTGCATGCCAAAGAAAAGGCCCCAGTGGACTCTGGAAGGTCACCAAAAACAGGCACCAGGATTTATTTACATTTATATTCCTCCTCTCTTAGTACTGTATCTGGCAAAATAAAACAGCAAAAGTTTAGTTGTTTGAATGTGAGACAGAACAAAAAGGAGAGAATGAGTAAGTGAGTGGGAGAATAAATTTAAAGAAACCAATGTGGAGCAGAAGGAGAAAGAATAGACAATGAGGAATTCAAGTCAGGGTTCATCACCCCTGAGAGATTCTGAGCACGGTCGTGACCTTGAACTTCATTTTCCTCATCTGGAAAATGAGGATAATTATCATATCTACCTGAGAGTGCTCTTGTGAACATTATGAAATGATATGGGCATACAAAGTTCCTGGAGCATGAATGGAATATAGATATGCTCAGTACATGGCAAGCATGAAGAATCAGATGCGTTATCAGACTCATGGTCACTGTCAGTTGAGGGTGTAATATTTTTGAGGACCAGAAGAAGAATGCACAATGCAGACACATTGTAGGGAAATGGTTACTCATATCATCACTGAGTAAGGGCTTTAATCCAAACCAGTACCTGGTCTATGGAGCGCACCATCCCTGAAATATAAAGCAATATACATATATTTATTGATCACTTAACATGCTATGGTGGCTGGTTTTATTATTAAGAGGTACAGAGAAAAGCATCTGAAAACAACTATGACATCAAACAACTAAAACCATGCTTGATAGGGTATCAGAGAAAGCAAGGACTGCTCAGAGGTAGGATAATGGACATATTAGAGAAAGTACAACTCAATCCCACCTTCCTAACAAGCAGGTGTTCTTAAACTAGAATATGGGAAACAAAGCAATGAAAATAAAAACGAACAGTAAATATTTTAATTTAAAAATATTAGAAGTTCTAAAACATCATTCTAGATTAACTTTAGATTGTGGAAGAAATGAATACTGTAGTTGAAGACTTTTCAGAGAACAACTACTATAAAAACTCTACATATTAAGATTTATGAAATGTGGTCAAAGCTGTACTCACAGGATATTACATTGGCATAACTGCTTTAATATTTAAGTACCAAAGAATAAACATAAAGAAATAATTAAAAATACAGGCAACAACAAATGCTGGAAAGGATGTGGAGAAAAAGGAACTCTTCTACACTGCTGGTGGGAATGTGAACTGGTCCAACCACTATGGAAAGCTGTATGGCGATTCCTCAAACTGCTAAACATGGAACTTCCATATGACCCAGCAATCCCACTTTTGGGAATTTACCCAAAGGATACAAAAACACTAATCTGAAAGGATACATGCACCCGTATGTTCATTGCGGCACTGTTCACAATAGCAAAGGTATGCAAGCAACCCAGATGTCCAAGAATAGATGATTGGATCAAGAAGATGTGGTACATATACACAATGGAATACTATTCATCATGGAAAGAAGATAAACACATGCAATTTGCAGCGACATGGATGGAATTAGAGGGGATCATACTCAGTGAAATAAACCAGAAAGAAAGAGAAAAATATCGAATGGTTTCACTTATAACAGGACTATAAGGAAACCAACTAGGAGAGAGACAATCAGCCGGG
>PVIJ01016912.1:0-31205 GCA_004024925.1 Scalopus aquaticus | reverse complement strand
TTCCAGCATAGCAACAATAGCAAAGTATAACTTTCTCTAATACGATGTACAATTATAAAAATCCAGCAAGCACAGAATTATTGAAAAAGTATGGTCACAGGTTATAATTTCTCTCTCTCTCTCTCTCTCTCTCTCTCTCTCTCTCTCTCTCTCTCTCTCTCTCTATATATATATATATATATATATATATATATATATAATCCTAGACACAGACACACATGTATTATAAACAACAGTGAACTTCTGTACTGCACGTTTTGTTAAATTGGCTCTTCTATTATAGTAAAATGATCACTATTTTTAGGCCAGGGAATGTACAAATGTTTTAATCTTAATGACTAAATAATATCCCACAATATTTGGATGATAATGTAATTTATAAAACCCATATTTTGAATATTCAAGGGCTTTGAACATTTTTTTTTAAGATTTATTATTTATTTATGCATAAAGGCTGGGGTCCAGGCCAGAGGCTTGGGGTGGTGAGAGGGTTCATCAGAGACAGAGTGGGGAGCAGCATAGGCAGATTGTGGAAAACACACTGCTGAGGGGCCCAGCGGGCGAGGCAGGAGAGTTCTGCCACTGACTGCTACACCATGTTGGTATCTCCCTAGCCCAGCATCGAACTCACGTCGCCACTGCCGACATCTCCACAGTGCAGTGCTTAACCGCTGCACCACAAAGGAGGCCCAAGGGCTTTGAACTTTTAAAAGATATTTTTAAAGCAGTTTTAGGTTTACAACAAAGTTGAGGAGTAGACAGGTATTTCCCATATTACTCCTATCCTTACACAAGGACACCATCCCCACTATCAAATCACTCACCAAAATGGTACGTTCTTTTACCAAGCACAAACCTACATCGATCCATTCCAGTCATCCGAAAATTATAATTTGCATTGGGATTCACTTTTGGTGATGTACATTATAAAGATTTGGACAAAAGGTATAATGGCATATCTATCATTATACAGAATATTTTCACTGTCCAATTCTCCGTAGTCTACCTAGTCCTCTTTTCCCTTCCCCTGCCATCCCTAACAACCACTGGTCTTGTCACGTCCCATACACTTGCCTTTTCCACAGTATCATGTGGTAAGAATCAGAGTACGCAGCCTTACTATATTACCATCTTTCACTTATGAATATGCATTTAAGTTCCCTCTATGTCTTTTCATAGCTTAATAGCTCATTTCTCTTTAGCTCTGAATAGTATTCTTTTGTCTGGATGTACCACAGTTGCTATATCTACTCATTCACTAAAGAACATTTGGTTGCTTTCAGTTTTGATGATCATAAGTAAAATTGCTATAAATGCCTGAGTTCAGGTTTTTGTATAGACAATGAGGTTCTAACTCTGGGTGGAAATTTTTCTTAATATTCTTACAGATTTAACATTTAATGAACACACCTTTTTCTCATCGTTTTTACTCTTGATTTTGAGAATAAATGCTAAAACATGAATTTAGGGGAAATAATTAACAATGTGATATCCCTATTCTGTGTCAGAGCCAGAGTGAAGATACAGAAGATATGAAATTTGACATGTGTGTTTTTAATTTCATAAAATCTTAAATTTACCACAGCAAATTACTTTAATTGCTTGAATCTATTGATCTTTAATGTATTTTAAAATCTCTTTTCCTCTTCTGAACTTGGCCTGTAAGCACCTGCATTGTATCTCAAACACTGAGAGCAAAATCTCAGGACATTTATTTTTACTTGTTTATTGAGAGACCAGATAGACATTCAGGAGGAATTGTCAAGGCCTTCTGACTTTCAGTGGATTGAACCCACCAAAGTACTATTTATTAAACTAAACCAGGAATTTTAGTAACAGAATGCTGATGCAACTTCTCTGGAGTGATTTCCTGTTTGTCCTGCCACAGTTATATCTAAGCATGACAGGCTGCAGTGGGGAAAGATCACAAGCTGTGTCATCTAACAGCTTCTTCCACATTCTCATTCTCCTGCCAACCGTGATACGGATGCCATGCTTCCCACACAATACTTAAGTTGTGACACACTGTGCAAATTGTGGAGGTAGACTGGCCATCATAGTGTCTTCATATTAATTACAACAATCTGTCTTGTTGTTAATTATGTTGAATATGTTAAGGATTCTGCTCCTTACTACCTGAGTGAGTGTTGCTTTTCCTTTCTCAGCCCTTTTCATTGCACTTTTCAAAACAAACAGTTGGTGATGTGTCATTTTGTAACTAACTTTACCTAGTGAAAGTTATAACCATTTGGAATGGAATTATGTTAACTGACAAAATATGGCTCCAAGGATTTAAAAAAATTTAGTTTCTGAAAACTCAGAGTTTATGAATTTTTTAAAGATGCAAAAAGGAAACTATATGCACATATATGTTGATAAAATATATAAAAATATGTATTAATATTTTAAATTATTTTCATTTTGCAAAAAAGATTAGATAACTGATTAGCTGTCACTTCCAGATAAGCTCTAGCATAAACTTAAAATTTAAATTGTGAAAATTCTGATTCCTGTGCTAAACTGTAAATCTACAAAGCATAAGAACCCAAATCTTACTAGAAATTTACTCTCAAGACTAAGTGATATTAATCCGTTTGTGAGGATAGAAAGGGGATAGAGTAACCATGAAGACATTGAGTGGTTAGAATTGCAGCAAGAAAAAAAAAAAAAAGACTAAATTTAACTAAGTAATTGTACAGCATAAACAATAAGACAGTGTTGAACAAAATTGATGAAGACACAAAAAATTTGAAAAAATATTCCTTGTTCATATCTTGGAAGAATCAGTATTATTGAAATTGCGATTTCATTTCAAGTAATATACAGATTCAATGCAGTTCCCTTCATGATCTTATGACATTCATCACAGATATAGAATAGAAAATCCTAAAATCTGTATAGTATCACAAAAGACCTAGGACAGCCAAAATAATACTGAGGAAAACAATAAAAAAATTAAGTATCAAGTTCCCTGACTTCAACCTGTATTACAAAGCTGTAGTAATCAGAAAAGTATGGTATTGAGGGAAAATAGGCAGATAAATGGAAAATAATCAAAAGGCCAGAAGTATATAATGGAATACTACTCACCCTTAAAAGGATGAATCTTGTCATTAGCAACATGGCTGGACATTGAGCAGATTATGGTAAGTGAAGTAATTCAGGAGGAAAAAGGGAAATACCACTGCTTTTTTAATTACTAATTTGTGGAGTATAAAGAAAAAAGCAAACAATGGAAAAAAACAATATCAAACTCAGACACTGACAAAAAATTGTTAGGTACCAGAGATAAAGCAGTGGAGAAGGGGTATCTTGGTTGTGGATGATGACCGGGCATTTAGTGGTAGGTGGAGAATGGAGTATTATATATAGTCACTGAGGTGAGAAACTATATACAACCTATACAGTGTTGTAAACCAATGTTTCCTCAATAAAAAGAAAAAAAAAAGGACCTTAAGAAAAACAAATTGTTGTATCTCAACATGTCCTCAAAAACAGATACTGGATTCAAATGCAAGTTCCTAAGTTGGAAGGCAATAAAATGGGAGACACTAAAAGCAAAGTAGGGAGTGAGAAAAGAAAAAAAGTGTTTAAGACAGCAGAATCTCAGACTAAGATTTACTTGAAGGCATTTTATTTAAGATGTGAACAAGATAGCAGGCGTGAAAGACAATGGAAGTAAAATTGCAAGGAGAAAAAACACAGGAATTGGTTATTAAGGCGGATGGATGACTGGTTCACTATCTAGGATGTTGTGCTGAGCCTTTACAGATGCATCTCAAGGTTGTTTCTCTACGAAAATAAGGGTTGATCCATTTACCTAACATACAACATGGTGTGGTAGGAAAATGAGTGTCATTTTTACTGTCAAATGTCCCTGGATTTATATGCTGACACTGCCCGCCTACTATGTGGAATATAGTTATAAAACCTCCTGGTTAACTTTATTTAACAAATCTAAAATAGTGTTTTTCCCTATCTTTTTGTCCCAGAAAACTGCTTCACATTTTTCAAAATCTAAGTCTTCTTAAAGTCTTATCTCGAATTATATTTAATAAAAACAGCAAAATGAAAAGTCTTTTATTTTGAGATTAAAACTTTTTTCCAGTGACAAATAATTTAAATTCAATTATTGAACAGTTATTCATCTCATTACTGGTCTAGCTGTGTATCTTTTTGATCAAAGCAGGAATGGAAAAAAACCTGAAAATATGAATTATTACATCTTATCAATGACTGTAGCAGAAACTAGAATTATGAAACAATATTTTCTCTGTGTATATTGATTGGTAAATATAAACATCAGTAACACTTTATTAATTCTTAAAATGGTTGAATAACTTTGGAAAGAGCCAAATATACTATTAAATGCAGTTTATATATAAATTCTCTAAAGGAATATAGCTGACAAACCAAAACTCTGAGATTGTTTCTACAACATTCTTTCCATCTACTGCTGATGCCAGCATTAAGATGAATAAAGTCATTTTCATTTTCAACAGTCCATGAGTCAGGGTGCATCACTTTCTATGAAGCTGTGAAATTCTTTTCATAATTTTTGCCATTTGGGGGGGTGACAGTACCTAATTCTGACCCAAACTATCACACATGTACAGCCTTGCTATATATGTAAGAATGAGAAATAAACTTGATCTTTACATAACATAGATATTAATCATGAAATTATAATAAAACTAATGTTCAGTACTAGTTCTTGAAAATTTTTATTCTCTTCATTTCTCTTTTAAATATGAAGCATTTAATCACTTCTTGGTCTTTTGGCTAAGATCAAGTGTAGTAAATATGAAGCATTTAAGTTATGTGCCCATAGATGTAAGACCATTTTATAAAATACCGGTAAAGATGATAAAGTAACAACAAAATTCTGTGACTATCAAGTCTTAGATTTAAGCCATGCCAGAGTGGAAAAAGTCCACTAAAAGGTGCATCACTTTTACAGCACGGTCTCACTCATTGGGGAAATTATGTAGTATCACAAAGACCTTTGCTGTAGGGTAAAGCAGCTGTTCTGGGTACTTGCCAACTGAAGTGATGGTCTAACAAAATCTGTCAACAGAGAAAATACATCACATCCTCATATTCATGTTGTGACTGCTTTCTCTTTTCTCTTTCAGCATGTCCCTTGAGACTCTGTATTATACAGGAGGCCAAGAAGGGTGACATACGTGTGAACATATGGGCAGCCCTCCTGCAGTAATGTACATGAAACATATGGCACTGCCCTCTGACTCGTCAGCAAATACAGGAAGGCCTTTGCCATAGTTACCTTGTTGATTTTCCATGTGTTTCTGAATTGTCCCAAGTGAATCATGTACATTAATCCTCCCCCATTGTTTCTAGCTATAAAGAAATGTTTAAGTTGTATAAAATTCAGACAATTGTCATCTAATGTATTTCTAAACAAGCCAGATAACTATAGTTATAACTATAGTTATATATATGTGCACGTTTGAAACTGTGTAAAAATACACCATATATGTGTATATGTGTCATATCTATCATCTAGATCACAACATTTATGATATAGTGATCCAAACATCTCAAGCTGAAAAACTAAGTTTTATTCTTGTATTTATTTTAAGTGTTTATTTTATATATCTAAGACTATTTTCACTATGTTGCTTTTTTGACATTATTACATCCAAATCTTTTCACTCCCTCTGGCTAATTTATCTTAATGTATCCTTTTGATTTTATTTTAGAATGAACTATAAAGAGTTAGACTTTCAGAAATTTTAATATCTAATTTTATATAGGTGACTCTTGACTCTTTTAAGGACTTCTGTAAGGCTGTTCTTAGTTACAATTGTACACACCAGCCTAAACACTAGAGACTATTAATCATATACTTTTTAAAAAAAGATTTATTTATGCATACAAGAGCTGGGGTATAGGCCAGAGGTGTGGCAGAGTCAGAAGATTCACTAGAGACAGAGTGGGGCGTAAAACAGGAAAACTGACTGAAGTACACTGCTGAGAGGAGCAGCGGGTGAGGCAGGAGGGGTCTGCTGTGCCATGTGGGAATCTCCCTGGTTGGGGATGGAACTCGTGCTGCAGTGGCTAGTGATAGCTTCATAGGCTGAGACTTAACCCGTTGTGCCACCAGGGAGGCCTTAACCTTATAATTTAACATCATGGGAAAGAGAACATGTCTATATTTTTTAGCATGGTTTTTCTCCCATCACTAGCATGAGTTCTCCCATGAGTAGGTGTTTATATTGGGGGAATAAATAAAGGAAATACCTGGAGAAAGATAATAGTAGTAAAGTTAAAGAAATTTTACAGTAGAAAACTCTAGCAACTGATTGGATAAGGGAGTTAAACAAAAAAGCACAGTTGAGAAGGAAGATGAATTTTCCAGCTTTTGATGAAATTACAAGGTATTGAAAAGGGATTTTTGGTAGGCTTAGAGAAAGAAGAGGGGCTATTTCCTTTGTCTGCAGTAAGTTGTAAGATCTGGTCATTTCATTTCTTT
Source organism: Scalopus aquaticus (assembly GCA_004024925.1). NCBI lineage: Eukaryota > Metazoa > Chordata > Mammalia > Eulipotyphla > Talpidae > Scalopus > Scalopus aquaticus. The sequence goes on along the minus strand of PVIJ01016912.1, from coordinate 24,709 downwards.
CCAGCATTTGGAATTAGTAATACCAAATTATTTTAGGAAAAATGAATATTTTGTGTCCCATGTCTCTATTCCCTAATGGTCTAGTAATCTGTGCTCAGTGTTGGCTTGATCTAATCTCAAGGCTATACCAACTGATAATCTGATATTGACGAGTCAAATATAACATCAAAACCTTCAAGACCACACAATTCAGATTTCTGATAGTCTGTGAACTAAGATAACATCATAGGAGTTTCTCTGCTACACTCCTTAGAGCATTATCCAGGTTAGCCAGTGAGTTGCAGCACTTAGAGAATGGCATGGCTTGAGACCTAACTGGAACACACCTAACTGGAACAGCACCAAAAGGGACACGAGGAATTTCACGCTTCACTGAAGTGGGTGAAGAAAGATGCCTGGGCCGGAGAGCTAAGTAGACATTTCCCCAAAGACAACATACAGATGGCCAACACACACATAAAAAAAATGCTCACCATCACTTATTAGAAAAATGCAAATTAAACCTTCAGTTTACTACCATTTCACAACTGTGAGAATGGCCTGTCTCAAAAAGACTGTGAATAGTAACTGTTGGTGAGGATGTGGAGGAAAAAAGAAACCCTTCTAAACTGTTGGTAGAAAGGTAAACTCATCGAGTCCCATGGAAAACAATGTGGATGTTTCTCAAAATATTAAATATAATCAGGCAGTTCCACTCCTAGGTATTAGTCCAAAGAATGCAAAAACACTAATTAAAACGATGTATACGCTCCTATGTTCTTTGCAGCACTTTTAACAATATCTGAGTTATGGAACAACTGAATTACACAGTGACAGATGAGTAGATTACAGAGATGTGATACATATGGGCAATAAGATACTACTCATTTGTTTAAAAAAAATTAAATCTTGCCACTTGCAGAACAATGGATGGAACTGGAGGGGATTTTGCAAAGTGAAATAAGTCATAGGAAAAAGACAAATATCTGATGACTCCTAAGTATGTGGAATATAAAAAAAATTAAATGTTCAGACAAAACCAAATCTCTAAGAAACCCTAGAAACATAAATGCAAAACTAACGTTACCACAGTGGGAGGGGTGATAGGGAGCAAAATAGGGAGCTTAATGAACTATGGTGGAGGATTATGGGTGTTTGGTGGTGATTGTGGTTTGGCAACATATCTGAAGAGGTTTGAAACTACCTCTGAATCTTACACACAGTAATGCAAACTAATGGTACCTCAATAAAAACCTTGAAAAAATAATCGGTAGTGTTTGCACTGATTACCTGAAAATGAAAACAGTCCCACTTACAGTAACATAAAAAACAAACTACAGAGGAATAAATTTCACGAAAGAAGTCAAAGATCTCTACTCTGAAAACCCTAAGACACTGATTAAGACACATATAAGCAAAAAGATATCCTGTGTTTATCCCATGGAGAAATATTGTTAAAGTGTTCATACTGATAGTGGGAAATGGGGCCTTTCAAAATTGCCAAAGGCAGTGCCCCAATTGCTTATCAGTCACTATCTTGGTTCTGACCTGTGCGCACTTTTGCAAGACTACTCAGGGTTAGGGAACAATAACAATGGGATTTATTTAACAAACAGAGAAAAAGCAAAGAATTACTGAAGTCAACATATGGCCGTTTACTTTACTTAAAACAATGTCCAGTCCTTTAAGTCCCAGAAAAGTAACAAAAGGTGGTGTCTTCCCACCACTGCTGAGGTGGAGCTCCTCTTCCAAACAATAGGCCATGTTTCCAAAATGGCATCTTCCTTTTTCTGCAGATGCGCAACAGCCAGAGTGTAGGCTCAGGTTCCAACTCACGAGGACAACACAGGACGCAACTGGAAATGCTCCCAAAACTGCCGTGATGCTCCAGCACAGCATCAGGCTAGCAAAACTGCAAACAGCAACTACAGCAGCCAGACGGCCCATTAGACTGCTCTCAACCATTTTAGGAAGGCGCCCGCTTTGGGCCTCTGCCTGTTTCCTTCGGCTGCAGTAAAAACAAAACTGGGAGCAGTTTCTGTCGCTCGGCTACTTGCAAAGCTTCCAAAGTCGCTGGTCCCAAAGTCACTAAAGATTCCAAAAACGCTCAATCCGAAACTCTATATCCCGGCAGCTCAAAAACTTCTGGCGTCTGATTTCCAAACTCTCAATCTTGGCGGCTACATTTTCTGCCACTGATTCCTCTATTCCTACGTCATGACGACTCTACTTCCCCTTCTCCTTCAGTCCCTTTTCTTTCTCCACCCCATACTGCAAATTTAGCATTTTCCCTGGGGCTATTCATTCTCATCAGCAAACCCCCTCCAGGAGGCAAGGCCTCCACCGGACTTTGGACTCAGCCTGGTTACAATACTACTCAGACATCTACTGAGTAACTGTTATCTCTATTAAGATTCCAGTGATATTATTCACAGAAATAAAACAATCCTAAAATTTGCATGCAAACGCAGGTGATGATTAACAAAAGAAATTGTGAGTAGAATGAAACTAGAAACTTCACAGTCTAAATCACAAAATTATACTAAAGCAAACAATATACTACTATCATATAACAGAAACATAGAACAATGATACATAACGAAAAGCCCATGCATGTATGGGCAGCTAATACTTGATCAGAATTACCAATGGAGAAAAATTGTCTCTTCCACATATGGTGATGGAAAATTGGATAGTCTTATGCTAAAGAATGAAACCAGACCCCTATCTAACACCATCCACAAAAATTAACTCAAAATGCACTTAAAAGTTGCATGAAAGACTTGAAACTACTAGACTACAAGAAAATATAACATAAAAACATTTTTACTGGGCCTCTTTCGTGGCACAAGGGGTTAAGTCTTAGCTATGAAGCTATCCACAGCCACTGCAGCATAAGTTCAGTTCCCTGGCCAGGGAGCTTCCCACATGATGCAGCAGACCTCTCCTGTCTCGCCTGCTGCTCCCCTCAGAGTGTATTTCAGTAGATCTGCCTGTCTGTTCCCCACTTTGTCTCCGGTGAATCCTCTCAACCCCGCAACTCTGACCTACACCTCAGCTCTTGTATGCATAAATAAATCTCTAAAGAACAAAAAAACCTTGGCCTCTCTGGTGGCTCAACTAGTTAAGCACAGTGCTGTGGAGCTGTCGGAGGCTGCAGAGCGAGTTTGATGCCTGGCTGGGCAGATTCCCACATGGTGTAGAAGACCTCTCCCGCCTCGCCTGCTGCTCCCCTCAGCAGTGTATTTCGGTCGATCTGCCTGTTCTGCTCCCCACTCTGTCTGTGACCCGTCCAGCAGGTCAGGTTATTTAGTGAAGGCTCGAGGTGGCACCTCCTGAAAGAACCAAGGGGGCGAAAGGGGCAGGAGACTAAGCGCGTAAAGAAAGAGTAGTCTGAGATGCGTCAAAGTCTCGTTTATTAACAAAGGAACTCAAGCTTATATAGGGGTCTTGGGGAGGGGGGAGGTAAAGGAGAGTTCTTAGAACAAAGTAACTAAGATTCAAGGCTGGTCAGGCAGTAGGCGTGTCAACATTCTAAGAAAATGATCTAAGGTCACAGGTCATGACAACCTTGCATACCAGTGCTAAACCTGGCGCCAGGACTATCCTGTTCTTATCTCGAGCACAGAGACTGAGCACAGAGACTGGAACGTATCAGCTCAGCCTTTGACCTCCAGGAGCTTTCCAGCCCAGCCTCAGGCCCCCAACATGTCTGGTGAACCCACTCACTGCCCCACACCTCTGGCCTATACCCCAGCTTATATGCATAAATAAGTAAATCTTAAAAAAAAAAAAAAACTTTATCTGTGTTGGCAATGGATTTTTGGACATAGCAAAAGAACAAACAATAAAAATTAAAATGTAGACTACATCAAATAAGTTTCCACACAGCAAAAGAAATGACCAAAAAAATGAAAAGGCAACCCTGAGAATGGGAGAAAATATTTGCAAACCACAACTGATTGAGGGACTATCATCAAAAATATATTAGGAACTCACATAATTCAGTAGCAAAAAACCCATCTAATTTTAAAATGGGGAGAAATATTGCCTTATTCCTTTGACGTTTCCTCATAATTGTGGTTCAGCTTTTTTCTTCTTTAGTATGTATTGTAATTTCTGACACTCCCTCTCCTCCTGTGTATTTACGACCCAGCTATTTCTCCAGTTTTTCCAAAGAAGACATTCAAATGGCAACAGGTACATACTTTTTAGGATGATAATATTTAAGAATGCAAGAGCTAAAAAATACTGATAAAACTGAGGAAAAAAGGGAATCCATGTGCACTGTTTATGAGAATTTAAGTTGGTATACCCTCTTATCGAAAACTAGGAGGTTTCTTAAAAAATTTGAAAAAAGAACCATCATATGATCCAACTATTTTGAGTATCGTCGTATTTTGCTTAATGACAAGTTGGTAAATGAAATCCTATCAATCTGGGATATACTCTGACAGTCACACAATTACCAAGTTGCCAAATACTGCAGGTCTCACAATTTATCCCTATAGGTATAAAATTCTTCTGCAAATATTTGTCAACTTTGCCCATATATTTATTTGATATTTAGTATTTAAGGAATAATTTATATCCATAGAGACACATGGATATTTATTTCATTCCTGGGGGTCTAGGCAAATATTGTTTTATATTCTTGATGAGTTGTTTCACCTCGGACCTATTAAACCAAATGTTAACATTTAATAACTTATTTTTTTAATGTAAATGTTTAAAGGATGTTGCAGACTGTTATACTACATTTTCACATCTATTTAACTTGAAAATTTTATGTAATAGAAAATCTCATTATATTAGCATTTAATAGACATGCTGAATGATGAGTCAAAGGAGAATTCCTCAGATTTCAAAGATGTGACTTCAAAAATTGGAAATTGGGCCTTCCTGGTGGTGGAGGGGTTAAAGTCTCAGTGCTATCAAGGTATTAAGCTATTAAGCTATCACCAGCTACTGTGGCCTGAGTTCAACCCCCACCAGGGATTTAACCCACATGGTACAGCAGACCTCTGTCTTGCCCATTGCTCCCCTCAAGCAGTATATTTCAGTAGATCTGCCTGTTCTACTCCCCACTCTGTCTTTGGTGAATCCTCTCACCACCTGCACCTCTGGCCTACACCCCAGTTTTTATATGCATAAATAAAATAAAAATAAATCTTTAAAAAAAAATAGAAATTATGGAGAAGCAAAGGGGAAAGCAAAGGTAGGAGGAGGCACAATGCACTATGGTGGCAGGCTAGGGGACCCTTGGAACTGCATGTAGTGTGGTAACCTATCTGAAGAGCTATGATCTTAAACTTCTAAATCATGCACAGTTGTTGGTTCAGCAGAAAAATATTTGGAAATTATTTTGAGTGTATTTACTAAAAATTCTAAAATTTTATTGCTATTACAAGGAAAATTTAGTACTCAATTGTGCTTTTCTCTTTCCATTACATACTTTTTATGTACCAAAGTTTCAGATTTTTGTATTCTTTTATTTCCCATTCTTCCATCTTCATTTTTCTAACTTGAATCAACAAATCCATTCATTTTTCTGAACTGTCTATCTCTCTGTAAATTGGAGTCTATTTTGAGTAAGCCTGCTGCTTTGACTAATTTTCTCTCTCTATCCACACTCTCTTGTGTTGAGCAATTCAGAATCCTTACAGTTTTTTTGACCTAAGATATAGTCTTTCATTTGATGCATTCAAATATCAGCCAACTTAAGTACTACTTAAATATCCATTTATGACAAGCTTTTGACAGCTATCTTTGGTGGCCTTTCCATACTATCAAATACAAGACTGTGAAAATACCGTACCTACCAGAATATTGTCTCACATTTGCATTCATTTATTCCTGCCCCTAGAGCTTAGTTCACTGAAAATGGTTTGGTGTCTCTTTAACATATAACTATATCCTTTTTTGTAGCCATTTTATTTCTAAATACTTAAGTGGTCTTTATCCTTGGCCTGCTGACTAGTACAACTGTGAAAGGCAGACAGAATCACAATTTTCTCTGGCAAGGTCTTTTAAAATAAGTCACAAGTGGCTGCATATCTAAAGCTCGCATAGTGTTCTTTTGTTGTTCATGTTTGAATAGACATCCAACATCCAGTCCAACATCTATTCACAAGGTCTTTAGAAACATGGCTCAAAAAATACATTATGTATTTCTTACTGACTTTACCCTTTAATTTGATTTTCACAATGAAATTTCTCTTTACTGGATTGTCCCTGAGCTCAATTGCAGACCATGTTATTTTTTCTTGGACATACCTGGCCTCGCCTATTATCATTCTAGTTGTCCTACTGTGGTGTACAGTCTTCTTTCTCTCTCCCTCTCTCCCTTATTACTCATTTCCATCATAGTCTGCTCTCTGGAAAGTAACCCTTCTGACATTCATTTAAAAATAAAAGGATGTTTAATCTGATGTATTCTACTGAGAGTTCTTGCATTCAATGCTTCAAATCATAAAGCAGTATTTTTCCCCCCTGCTATCAGAATTATAGCACAAGTGGAACCCATGGCAGAAAAAGTAGAGCAAAGATGAGCTTCTGAAAACCTTGATATTCAGGTATAACATTGTTTGAGCAGTTCTTTGACTGGATTCCAAGTAGTTTGCTGATCTTTTTGCCCAAAATGCTACATACTCTACCTTTTTTTCATTGTAGAGTTCTTTCTATTCATTGTGATAATACCAAAATTCAAATAAGAATATTTTCTTAGGAGGAAAAAAGCTTTAGTTAAGTGCACAGTTTCTGGAATCAGCTGACCTCAGTTTCTGCTATGACTTTATTACTAGAGAAATATTCTTGAGCAAGCTATTTAAATTTCTAAGCTGCATTTTCATCATCCAAAATGAAAATATTATTTGAGAAGCCCATAAAGACATTTTAGAATTTAATGAGACAATTAAGTTAAATCTTTTAACCTAATACTTTACAATAAATGTTCAACAACCACAATTGTTACTGTCGCTCACTAACAGTAACAATTTCTTCTATTTCTTTTGAAAAATGAAGTTTTTTTAAGTTTCTGAAGTTCTAAAACACTGGATAGAATTTAATAAGCTCCCACAATTGGGAGAAATTAGAGCTAAATTTTTGTCCCGTGTAGTTTCTTTTTCAGCTATGATAGTGTTTCATTTGTAATACCTAATTTTATACTCAGCCTTGTTGAGCAATGGTACTAGTCACAATAAGGATGTGATCTCAAGGACACTAGAAAATCTCAGATCCAAATTATGGTTTTACCCCAACCAGAAAAATGATGTCCAAAAGACTACTCTAAGAGATGCATAAATTTCTAAGTTTCAGGTTGGGAGATACTTCTAAATCATTCCTGAGAAATGTAAACCCTGGAGGGGAAAAAGGGACTTGGTTAATGATGTAACTTGTTGGTATGTGATGTGTGACTAGAAAACAGATGTTGTGAATCAATTCAGGGTAGTTTTTGGCAGGATGAATTTTTGCTTTTGGCTTATCTAATGAATTTTTTTTTTAATTGGTAAAAAGCGAGTATCATTCTTTCTTTGTGGAAAGAAAGCCAGGAACCAGTAAGGAATGACAACATCCAAATCGTCCACATTTTAGGATACTAATGACAGAGAGGATCAAGTTTTTAATGTGCTTAAATCCTATCCCATGAATGATCATTTCTTTTTTTCTTTCTTATTATAATTACTAAGTGTCCAAAACCTAAAATATTTATCATCTCGATTATTAGAGTAAAAGTTTGCTTATGGCTCATCTTTTTCTCCCAAATACCTTTCATAAATAAAGTACATCACTCTATTTCTTTTCTTTTATACACCTCATTGTTAATATTGACTGTGTGAGAAAACAAAGACACAATGGTTCCATCCAGTCAATCCCTGATTTAGTTCTCCTAGTCCTCCATTATGATCTAGAATTTCTGATCAGACACTCCATTCCATATTTGGGTAGGAGTCAATCAATTCTTTAAAGAACTGTGCATGTGTGTGTGCACACACACAACTAAAATAAAATCCAAAATGAATATACAAAACAATTATTCTCCTGTAATTAGATTTCAAATAATGAAGGACAATTATCCCTGTTTACTGTGAAACAATTATGAATCTACTGCTTCAGAAAGTTCCTTCCATAACAGAAGAAACAGGAACCAAAGAGATGTCAGGCATTCTCCCTGAGCTGTGGAAACAACTCTCAATTCGACGGACCAATGCAAATAATGCCTAAAACAAAATACTTGAGAATATAGTTGCAGAGTTAAAACCCAGAAGGTCTGTAAAAGGTACTTTCAGGAATACACCTTAAACTCATCAGTGCATGCCTTAGAGGAAACAACTCTGTTAGAAGATAGACTGACTATAAAGGATAAGAGGGAGCAATACCTATCATCACATAGGACTAGAAAGAGTGCCAGCCATACTAGTCAAACCAAAAAAAAATAAAGTGGGGTGAGGGCCCTACTAAGCAAGAATTTTCCTCAGATGTAGAGGGAAAGCTTTTCCTAATGCTTCAAAAATAAAAATAAAAAAATTTTTATAAGACTAGCACAAACTCATTCTGAATAACAACCCTATCACACAAGAAAAACAAATACATTTATAATACAAAATTGGCAATCAGCAGATGTGATAAAAACCAAAATATCTGTTACTAAACAAGAAATGTAATAAAGAAGGAAAACTGCCTGTAGTGAGGAAAAAGTCTTATCAATAGATGCCTCCTTGGTGGGGTAGGGGTTAAAGTCTCAGTGCTATCAAGCTATCTACAGCCACTGGCACGTGAGTTCAATCCCAACCAGGGAGCTAACCCACAGGTGCAGCAGCCCTCTCCTGTCTCACCTGCTGCTCCCCTCAGCAATGTATTTCAGCAGATCTGCCTGTTCCGCGCTCCCCCCCCCCAATCTGTCTCTGGTGTCTCTGGTGAATCCTCTCACCGCCCCTGCCCCCTCGACTTTGGCCTATACCCCAGTTCTTGTATACATTTTAGAATTTGTGCATGTGACTATCCAAAAGTCCAATGATGGTTTCTAAAATCCTAAAATGCCTCACATATTGATTTTTAATGATGCAATATTATATCAATTTTAGGTATGCAATGCAATGTTATTTCAAGTAAAACACTATTTTTTAAGTATTTTAGGATTTTAGAAACTATCATTGGATTTTTGGATATTCACATGCACATGTCCGCACATTCACCCAGAATTAGATATGGAAAGTAAATAGTTACATTTCTTGACTTTGAAAAATGTCAATATGTCACCCTCTGTTTTTCTCAACTAAAGGGAAAAAATATATAACAAGATAATAAACCAGCAGTGTTACGGGTTATAGATTAAGACATTTATCATCCAATTTGGTACTAATGTGTTTCATGTTTTGGATTTAAAAACATTTGTTTGAGTTTACATAACATTTGAGGATTACATACTGCAACCCAATAACATTTACTTTTAATGCCCATTCTTATTGCTAACTGGATGTGAAGACCACTGAGGTCATGGTGGCCATGCCTTTTCCCATTACAAATAATCCTCTCCTTCCTACACTGCTGGTAGAAATGCAAACTGGTCCAACCACTATGGAAAACTGTGTGGTGGCTCCTGAAACTATAAAAAATGGAGCTTCCATATGACCCAGCAGTTCCACTCCTAGGACTCTACCCAAAGGACACAAAAACATTAATTCAAAAGAATGCCTGCACCCCTATGTTTATTCCAGCACTATTTACAATAAGTAGATATGGGTACAACCCAAATGCCCAAAAATAGATGGACTGGATCAAGAAGTTGTGGTATAAATACACAATGGAATATTATGCAGCAATCAAAAAAGATAAACTCATGCCATTTGCACCAACATGGATGGAGCTGGAAGGGATAATGCTCAATGAAATAAGCCAGAAAGAAAAGGAAAAATGTTGGATGGTGTCACTTATAGGAGGAATGTAGGGGGACCAAATAAGGGAACAAGAAAAAAAAATAATTAAAAAACAAAATTAAAAGGCAACTATTAATCAAAGACACTGTAGGGGACAAGTAGGTAAAGGGATCAAAACAGGGGAGTGAAGAACACAGGGACTATGGTGATGGTGCACGGGTGAATTGGTGATGGGGGACTATAACTGAAAGGAGAAAGTATACATTGTACAAAAAGGAAGAATGATGTAAAATATATATAAAATAAAATTTAAAAACGTGTATAAACTACCTTTAGTTGCCACTAAAAGTCCAATTGCATCTTTCACCATTGACCCCCTTTATAGTTTCTAAATTTTCTAAATGTGTTACATAAGTATATGTAAGAATAATCAAGCCAACTTCATAACAGCTAAATCCTTTCTATCTACTTTGTTATATAATATGTTCATAAGTATTTAAAAATTATAGCATAATCAAAGTATAATTTGATAGTTTAGAGTCAAGCAAAGGATTGAATGCAACCTTTCACTGAAAAGATCAGTGAAAGGGACTAAATAAAAACAACAATGGTACTAACAGCAGTATCAACTAAACTGAAGAAACATTCTGAACCTTACATACACTTAGCTGCACATAGTTAGACATGTTTCTGTATCTTTAGCAATATCCAAGTTAAGTTATATACTGACTGATAGAGCTAAAGCAGTTTACATTAATAAAGGATTCCATGCATTAAAAAGTTTAGACCTCTACTGGGATAGACGTTAATGTCTAAATTGACTAAGAATTTACATTCATTTACAATCTTTATAAATTATATAATTAGCTTGTTTTGTTAAATGAGCAAAAGTGGAAATGAGCTGAATGAATATAAAAAAAAAAAAGGAGTTGACTGGAAATCTACTAAGTCTTTCCTCATGAACAGTGATTACAAATGGACTTGGTCCCAGTAGCATAATCACATGCAGTATCAGATACTACATCACCTCAACAAAATGTCTTGCCTAGTATACCATGATCGAGTAATGTTATGTTGTGCTTAGTTGTCATTATAGTCCAATTACATCTCTAACAGTGAGAGTTAATCACTAAAACTATAAGGAAACAAACATCTCTTCTTTTTAGGTACGTAGCATTTTATAACAGGAAACAATGATAGGAAATTGTAAACTTCTTTTGCATACCTTTGTATTTCAGTAGTTCAATATAACCACATTTCTCCAAAGACTCATTCTGTTATTGAAAGGTAATGGTGGGAACCAACTTAAGAACATGTAAAATGCAAGATTTTTAATCAATGAGAAGCTATTAATTTAACCAACCCTTCCTGTAATAATATTGAGACAGACTGTCTGCCTGTTTTTACATTATAGCTAGCTTTGCAATCTGTGTATTTAATGAGGTGTGTAATTTTTGTGAACTTATTGATTCTGAAAGATTCAAAGATTTTAACACTACTGAACTTTAGTATTTTTACCTTTATCTTATATAAAGACAGTAATGTTTTAGTACCAGCTGTTGATCTCTTTATATTGCCCTTGTACATTAACTACAGTTCTTTGAACATACATGGAAAATGTCTATTGAAGGTTATACATTTTAGTCTCCTCCCTATTAAATTCTCCCTACGATAATTTAACACTCTTCCTATTATAACTTTTTCATAGTCTGTCTCCAGGTATATTTCTTCATTTCAATTAATTTATTTTTTGAGTTGCATCATTTAGAATGCCTAGATTTTGTACAGACCCATTATTCCTTATTTTACAAAATAACAGCATACTATTTATTACTTCTTGTAGCCATTTGATATGATGGACTATTTTAATGAAGTACATGAAAAAAATCATGTAATTTGATAACCATTTTTATAGCACTGGATTTTGTGATTAACAGCACAGGATCAGTGGCAAACCCGAGAATGTTGGGAATGCCTGCCTATTTTATAACAAATTATTTGAATTATGCAAGGATGATATCTATGACATTTTCATATTGATAACATTCAAATTTTAATATATTCATGAAATTATTCAAATTCTAGTTCATAGGCTGCCCAGAATTAAACTTTATGTCCGTATGGCTTCTTTTCTCAACATGCTAACCCTAAAAATGCTTGGTAAGAAGAGCTCTCACTGGTAATTAAAGTCAGAGCCCAGGATAATTCTGCTTTTGTGATTTAACCTTTATATAAAATAATTCCAGGTGAATTTTCATTTTAAGAAAAAACAGGAAAAGTTCTTTACTTAAAAGGTTCAAAAACCTTTGGTGTAGTACATGTTGATACATGCATTAATTCCTGTGGATTCTTTTATTAAAACTGGAATAAGTAGTTCAGAATTGATATTTTGATATAGATGACCAACAAACTAGAAAGCCCACATTAACCTAATGGAGAGTTGGTGGTTTTCATGTTTGTTTCGTACCTTTAACCAAGCACCCCGTTCTTAATGTCTAAATATGATCAATAGACTTCAGTGCAGAAACTTATGTAAGGCATTTTAAAAGAGTAAATTACATCCACTCTTCACTTCTTATGTGTCCAATTGTAGACTTTGCCAATTGCATGGGAGTAGTTTTCCTTACAGAAATTAGCTTGCCTTCTTAACAAGACTGTTCTGTGTTCTTACCTATTGTGGTATACTCTGCTGGGTGGACACTAGTTACCCAGGTTCCTCTTGGGAGCTGATAGGTTAGGATTCAGTGTCTACTAAAAAGTATTATGGATATTAATCCAGTTGTTCCCCCCAAATTGTCCTTGTTTAAATGATGTAAAGTAAAGCTGTACATATAAAGACTCTGGGAATTCTGATGTAGGAAAGGTTAAATTCATTTTGGGAAACCAGAGAATGCTTTGTGAAGAGGTAGTCTAACATCACTGTTTAGTTATTCTCTACCCACAAATGAAAGAGGTTACATGCATAAATCAGTGGTTCTCAATTATTAGCATGCATCAGAATCCTTAAGATTTGTTAAGTCATCAATTTTGGGTGATCCTCTCAGAATTTGTTCTTATTGCATTTGGAGTGGGCCCTGAGGGATCACTTTTCTATTAGGTTCTCAAAGGATATTGATGCTGCTGTTCTAGCTATATACTTTCAAAACTATTAGTACAGAAGTAGATAATGAAGTCAACTGAATAAGCTATCTTTTGTTATCTTTGGAGCCAATCTTAGGCTTAACATTCCCAAATCATCCCCTAAATCATTCCATCTTTCTCTTTTATCATATTCAAATAACTGAATATTTACTTTGAATCCCCTTTAAATATCTATTAGAGCTTTCTTAGCTTTTCTCTTGTTTTGGAACTTAGAAAAAGGTAGTAACATTTTAGACTAATTGCAGTCTGTATTGTTTGCATCATGTGAATCTAATAATCAATTTTTGCTCTAACCACAGGCTCTCAGATGCTGAGCATAGAAGAACATAAAATTATTTTCATCTTATGGTATTAAATTACATGAAATACCTACATTAAAATGAACAGTATACATATTTATCTTAGCCTAATTTCAAAATGCAAAGCATGAGACAATATAGAACGTAGCTTTCCAAAAGAGGAATAGCAGAAGAGTTTGGGTGGAGCGGGAGACACAAAAGGATGAATTTTCAATCTGGTCAGCACTTGATTATCAAGCCCAAATTAGTCCCCTGGGACCATCTGGTCAGAGGTCTTATAAAAGTGATTTTCTTAGGGCGGTCCATCACACTTTGACTTTTGTTTTTAGATTCTTTAAGATTTAGCTTTTCTAGGAGTTCTCAACTAACAGTCCTATCTTCCCACCACCCCCCTCAGCCCCAACTTGTCACAGTTCTTGTATTTTTTTTATTTTGTTTGCCCATGTTGCACTGTGCCTTATACTAAGCAAATTAGTCAAACAGAGAAAGAGATATACAAGATAATTTCACTTATATGCAGAATAAAGAAAAAGAAAAGATAAAACTAACCCAAAACAAACCCTAAAAATTTGACTGTAGAATGGAAATGGGGGTGTAGGTTATAGAGGTGATGGGAGGGGGAACCCATTGACTACTAGTGGAATCTTATGGCTCCCTTAGTGGTGGGTGTGGAAATGGTAACATACAATCTAAAATGAACCATACTTCTGAATCACGGTGTTGTAAACCAATGTTATCTCCATAAAAAATATAATAGAAGTAAATTTTAACCTGAAAAACAAGGAATACAGACAGGCAATCTGTATTCTAAGCTATTATTTATCTATACATTATCTTCATTTAAATATGAATTTGAGAGCTTGAACTGCCTTGAGTAAATCTTGATCCATAATAGTGGCCAGAACATGTTTTGAAGTAAATAATATTAGTAAAAAGGTAATTTGCTACCTACATTGTATGAGTTATCTCACATTACGCCATTTGGCTGAATGAAGGAAATAGAAACAGCTAGTGACAAAGGCAGATTCAACTGTAGGCATATCTGATACTAGAATATTTGTTTTAACCACAGAGCTTTATTGAAACAAAGAATTTAAATTTGAATGTTGTCTCTCCCAAAGTATGGCTTTTTTTTTTTTAATCTATTTTGAAATGTGATTCCATCTGGCAAAAAGGAGACTGGTACATATGATGGGATTTTTAGACAAAATAAGCAAATACACCAGCATCAAATTTATAATAAACATTATTATTCTTGTTTTACTTAAGTTTTAGGAGAGTTAGCTTGGGGAGTATAATGTATAAATTCTTGTTATATCATGAATGTATTAAAAAATTCAAAGAATCCGAATGTAATAGAACAGGAGCTTTCTACTCCCCTAATATGGAAAATAAAAACTACCATAACATGAAATATTATACACAGAGATGTTTGGAATTTATAGGAAATTACTGTGAAGAAACAATAGTAAGATGAAGAATCCTCAAAGGCAATGGATTATTTTGTTACAACTTTACACCAACAGATGAACAAACAAAAAGCACAATTGTGTTACATTTACCTGAACTGAACACCAAGGTGGGGCCAGGGAATAATACTTAACATCAAAGACCTGAAAAACCACCTAAGGGCAGCCTTGCACTTTTTGGCAAGCCTGTTAGTCTTTATTCTTGATATATTTTTCTTAGAAGGACCAAAGAGTAATACATCTTATGAGTAATATTTAATAATACACTCCTTTGAAGAACGGAAGATTAGATATATAAATATGCCTATATATAATACATATGTAACATGCAACAATATATGATAACTGAAACATATTTAACAAGCCTAATTTTCCTTCTAATTTAATAGGCCTCAATAAATGGAAACTGTGCAGTCAGAATAATGAAAAGAGGACATAATTTATCTCATTCTGTTTGTGTCCTTTCTATGTTCTTTTGTCCTTTGATTGCACTGGTGGATAATATTATTTTGTTCCCAAGGAAATATGTCCCTTTGATTAGGTTGTAGATATTCTCTCATTTGTCACTGTTCTATCAAGCTATGCCATGTAACAGCAGGAACTCTTGATTATTTAATTGCTTGTAAGAACTCATTAAATCCGACTATCAATCATGGGACATATGGTAAACATCACCCAATGGCGTGAGAGGTTGTAGCAATGATCTGTCACTAGGGCAATCCCTTTTTTCAGCAATATAGACTTTGGTTTAGTTGTGTGATCATGATTATTTTCAACTGATATTGATTTACAAGTGAGGGATCATCTAGTAGCCATAATCCACACTTTGAAGTTAATAATATAAGAATTCATAATTTCATTAGAAACATAACTCAAATGTATCTTCTCTGCTTTGTACCTGATTTTCTTCTGTAATAATTGAATTTATTCTTTTTATGAATGGTGCATAATAAATTTTGAAACCTGTATTTTTTCTCATGACAATTCAAATAGTACTCCTTAATAAATACAGTTTATAAAGTCAATATCAATACCTGGTTACAATCAGCTGGGGGAAAGGAGCATCTGTAGTTTTGTTTTATTTTTGTTTTTTTCTAGTGTTCTTTTTTAAAATTAGAATCAAAATAGCTACTTTGGTATAACTGATACTGCACATTTTAAAACTATGTATCTTCCATTAAGTGAACATAATTGTTAAAAATGAGTATTTATAGTGAAGGTTTAGACACATTTTAACCCTACATTCTATTTAAAGCAAGGATGTACTTTGCCTTTAAGAATTCATTATAAAAGCTAAATTTAAAATAAAGTTCTATCTCATTACATTGTTTAGAACACCATGTTGTTATCTATATCAGATATTCTTAGCGGCAAGAAAAAATAAAACTCAATCCCTTCATCAGTTGGATTAGTAGCATAAAGGTCATTAGAAATCCATAATTCTGCAACCTTGAGAATTATCTACCCAAAAGGTGGGGTATAAATCAAGAAGAAGTATGCATTTAGTTGCTAACCTCCTAACAACTCCTTCAACAATTCTCTCCAATTGCTGCTTAAATTGCAGTCAGTGTGATTCCCCAGAACATGACACCCCTCCCAAAGGAATGTAGAGATTAGAAATTTCACTCTTTCTACCAACAAGAACTGACTAATGATTACCATGGAGGCTAATTTCAGACGAGATTGGGCACATTGAGAGTGGTATGGATGTCCCCACAATATTTCATTTAATTATGTAGCAAGCTAAGTTTGACAGTGGTTGTAGTGGTAGGCTCTGACATAAACACTTAACCTATATGTGATCTCCTAGCATTATTATTGTAAGCATATATGGAACATATATTATTATTTCACCATTACAAAAAAGTAAATTGGTTTAGTGAGGTTAAGCAATTTGCTTAAAGATACAACTTTAAAATTGTATCCATATGCATGTGCCCACTCCCTCCCTATGTTGTAACCTTAATTCCAGTTAGATTCCCAGGGTTTGCTACTGGTTTAGTTGAGTCTGACACTCGTTTTTCTATATTACACATAACAGTGAAACCAGTCAGTATCTTGTTCTGAGTAGGTGTGATCCTAGGCCTTTAAATCACAATGTTGTAAACCACAGTTACCTAAAAACATGTTGTATACAGATTGGATTCCAAGTCTGCCTATTTTATAAGTCCTCACTGTTAATTCCATATCTAGAGTCAGAGTAATGCTTCTCTCTTGCTAATTGGTTATGTCACAGTTCCTCAGGGCCCTCCTTATAAAGGTGTTATTCTATACGACTCTTAATTACTAATACAGACACAACTGTATTTGTGAATCAGACCTGTATAGAAGGAAAGCCATCACAAATGGAGTATGAGAAAGTAAAAAGAGCAAATGAAGATAACGTGTGCACAAACGTGAATGGCTGGATTTCTTCCTCTCTGTGACATTAGAGATCCTGAATATACCAACAGACGCTAAGTTGTCAAGTCACGGCAGATATGGCTGCACCTAAAGAATTTCAAGACCAAGGCCTCCCCGGTGGTGCAAGGGGTTAAGTCTCAGCACTATAAAGAAGCTATCAGCAGCCACTGCAAGCACAGTTCAATCCCAAATTCCATCCCCGGCCAGGGAGCTTCCCACATGGCACACCAGATCTCTCCTGTCTCCTATCTCACCTGCTGCTCCCCTCAGCAGTGTATTTCAGTAGATCCAACTATTCTGCTCCCCACTCTGACTCTGGTGAATCCTCTCATCCCCCACACCTCTGGCCCACACCCTAGTTCTTGCATGCATAAATAAATCTTTAAAAAATATATAATTTCAGGACCTCCCTGTTGGCGCAACAGGTTAAGTGCAGTGCTGTGGAGCTGTCAGCGGCTGCTGTGTGAGTTCAATGCCTGGCCTGGGAGATTCCCACAGGGCGCAGGAGACCTCTCCTACCTTGCCCACAGCTCCCCTCAGCAGTGTATTTCAGTTGATCTGCCCATTCTGCTCCCCACTCTATCTCTGGTGAACCCTCTGACTGCCCCACACCTCTGGCCTCACCTCAGCTTGTATGCAAAAATAAATAAATCTTTTTTAAAAAGTGTTATAAAAAAAGAATTTCAAGACTGAAGGCCATGAGACCAAACATTTGAGGGGATCATTTCCTGCTCTTCCTCTGACTGCTGGGGGTCCAATTAGGTCTCTCCTTCTAAAGGAAAATTCTTGACTTATGTATTTCTTCCCCTTTATATAAGTTCAGCTACAACCTTATCAATGGCACCAGCTGATTTACTGTCACGTCTTTATGAGTGATAAGGCACTGATAAGGACTCCTGATTTTGTGCTACAGAATGCAGATACTCTCACAGCAACATCACGCTTGTTTTATAGTCTAGCTTTATATATGTCACGACTACTGGACTCTGATCTCCCTGAGGACAAAATTATTTTTAAATACATGTTTTACTCCTGTCTGCACTACTTTCTTAGAAATTCTATTGTTCCTTAACTGAATCAACAGATTAATAATACAACCCAATGTATACCTATATTCTAGGACATGATAAAGTCTTTTAATGTTATTCTGTCAATTTAAATGCTTGATCTTCCTAATCATTTCCCAAAGCACACAGAGGCAACAACAATAACAACAAAAAAATAGTAAATTGAATAAAACTTACTTTCTTATCAAAGATCCTAATATGAAATCTGCCAAACCTTTGTTACTCATTTCCCATGAGTCCCAGATATGAAGATTCCTATTGACTCTTTAGAAATATTATGCAGATGAAATTAAGAACATTACAAGTGTTGGGCTAAATGACATGCCTACTAGAACTAAATAATAGACTTTAATAAAAATATATGGGTTTTAGCTACTTGAAACATATTTACAGTAGACTGCATTAAGAAACCAAGGCTGCCATATGGAACCAGTGAAAAGGACACAAAGTACAATGAGGTTCTGGTTTCATAGCACAGGCACTCATGATGCACTTGTCTCAGTATGATTAATTTAGACATTTTCACTAATAGATTCAAAGATAATTGCCAGATAAACAGCTGTGCTATCCCTATAACAGGAGAGGAAATGAGTAAGGGATATTAAATAAGGAAAAATGTTGCTCAGGTGCATTAATCTGGAAAATGGAGCTCATTTTAAGATGTTCTATCTTCCTTGGTATTTGGATTTGAAAATTGGAGTATTAAGGCATAAGGACATGATAGGGCACCATAAGAAGGAATTATTTTCCTATGAAACCAAGTGATTATGATGATATGATTATTCATGGATGAAAGATTCTTGCATTTTATTAATTCAGTCTTTTACTAAAGCATATGGTCATCTACATAGGAAATATTTAAGATAAATTTTACAAAAATGCACAAGTTCTGAGTGAAAGCTACATGTTTTGGAGAATATTAGGTATATTAAAAACTCAGGAGATGTTTATTTTACCTCATTTTTCATTTATAGATGGGTCTATTTGTGATTACCCAAGTGTAAAGTGTTGAAATCACTGATGGCTTCAAAATAGTTATTTTATAATGTAATTGTTCATCTTTTAAAATCAAACTCCTAGAAAATAAGTACCCCATTTATAAATCTGGGAGAGACAATCAGACAGTATCATCAAATTTACTAAATGTGATTTAATACCAAATGTAAACAGATAATTTAATTCAGCAGTTGCCTTAATAAGTTAATATCTTAGCTGCTTTGGTAACATCTGTATAAATCTGTTTCCTGTTCTATTTGCTTGTTTCAGTTTTCATGAGTACAGTGAGCCATAGTACGTTTAAAAATCTTTGCACATGTAAACTATTAACTCAGACCTTTATAGACTTAGTATATTGATGGGAACTGCATTATACTAATTTTATGACTTTCAGATAGGTTAGTGCCAGGGAGGTCAGTTCAAGAGTAATGAATGCCATTTTAAAATACCAAGAAACATGATTATTTTCATACAGATATTACTATGGAAAAATACCAAAGAGGCTGTGAGATTATGCCACAAAGTACAGAAACTGTTCCAGGAAGTAAGTGAATAAACTATGCTGTACAAGTATACAAAAACCCCATTAAAGCCCATTAAAAAAAAAATCCAAACTGTAGACAGAAAATAAAAACAGATTGATCAGCTGCATCCATGAAGGCAATAGACTGTCCATTTATTAATTAAAAGTACATTTTATATATTGTGATGTGATAAATAGTTTCACTATATAAGTGAATTCCCTCAGATCTAGACAGAGGGCTATTAGCATTGATAAATTATGCACTATGACATTTAACATTTCTGATGATGGTCAAAGGGAATGCTGTATCTGCAGCTGTGCTTCTGGTATTAACACAGCAATTTAGTTTGACTATAGTTAACTGTGAAGTCTTCCTAATACAAATGGGACTATACCTCAAATAAGAATGTACTCTTGTGGTTGTGTGATTAAACTTCCAGGACCAGAATTCTCCTGGAGCACAGCTGTTCTGACCACCACAAAACACAGAATACACTTGTCATAAATAAATATTATTGGGTATCATTGGTGTAACTTAATGTCCTCACATATGGATGTATTAAATATATAAAATGGAAATATTTCTGTAATTTTTACAGTAATGTGATGCTATGAACTTATTTTTATAAACTGCCATAAAAGCACTATTAAAAAATTCAAATATTTATCTTTAAGGGTTTCGCTTCAAAGTCTGTGTATGCACAAACAATCCATTTGGGAAAAGTGGAACACATTAAAGTCAAACTAAAGAAAATATCTGCTTGGCAGTGATATTAAAAATAACATATGTAAGAAATTTTTCATAAGAAAACAATCTTTTATATCTTGATCTTGCCAATTATTCATCAAGTCCTAAAGGTAAAGTTTTCTGCCATCATTGAAATTATTAGAACAAAACTTCCCAAGTTGAAATGTTTGTCAACACCGGTAGGTGGATAATTATTAACTGGAAGTTAGGTTATTCAAGTTCTGTTTATGACACTTTCTGTTTTACTTAAGTGTTTTTTATTCAAGGACACACTAAAGATGAAAGGTAAGCAATAACTATTGACACTAACTGTGTATCAGGAACAACTTTATATTTTTATTTAATCTCGTAAAACCCCAGGATCATGTCAGTAACTAAATGAATTATCCCAACCCAATGTAAACTCAATAATGGACATCAAAAAAACAGTGACTCTTTTACTGCTATACAAGAAACCCATGGAATGTTTAACTGTAATTATGTGGTGACATATACTTATGGCCAACAAAGAGTAACATGGAGTAGTTTAGCCTCATCTAAAAGAACTTTGAGACAGGATAAAATATATTTAGTTTCCCCCCCCCCAAAACATTGGCCATTAGATAACTAAGGAAAATGAGCCCAGAGAAAGGAAACAAACGAGTCAAGTCGTACGGTTGCCCTAGCTTTATGTCTTGAGTGTTTCCAGGCAAGGAAAGGGAATTTATGTAGAGTCTGGTGGATTCCTTGAGTTGAACGGATGTTCAAAAAGCATGAAAGTTGTCTATTATAAATACCAAAATTAAGTACCAAAATAACAGTTATAGTTAACAAGTAAATGTGAGAAATATAGAAAAAATGCAAAAAATTCCAAACAGGAAAAAAAGACAAAAAAAAAAATAAACACAGATGAAGCAAACAGAAAACATTTAAAACTAAGCATATCAATAATCACATTCAATGTAATGTTCTAATTTCCCCAAATTAAAAGGCAAAGATTGCTAGATTAGATTAATAAGAAAACTGGAGAAACTATAATAACAAAATTCCTATGTTAGAATATCAGAATCTGAGTTAGTCATTTCATGATAAAAAAAATCTTTATGATATAAAATCCAGCAAAAGATCTAAATAAATATAACTATCAAGAGGTGAAGTGATAAACATGTTGTATTATCACCATACAATTGAATACTACTCAGAAATAAAAATGATTCATTCCTGCTCACACACAGATATTAAAAATGCCTAGTAAAAACATTCTCCAAAAGACAATACATATATTATGATTTAATTCATATTAATTTCTCAAAAATACAAATTTATCTGTAATAATAGAATACAATTAGTAGATCCCTGGGGAAAGGGCACAGAAGGAAGTAATTATGGAGTTCACAAAGTGGTAGAAGCAATGAATTATGAAGGGGTACAAGGAAACTTTGGGAAGTGATGTATATATTCAGTATCTTGATTGTGATAATAATTTCATGGATGTATACATGTTACATTTTATCTATTTGTACACTTTAATTACTTATAAATTATTGTAGGTTGATTTATCAATAAAGAGTTTTCGAAATTAAACTATAGCATCTCAGAACCTATCTAGCTTACATTATCTGAGTCTTCAGAATCATACCTGTACCTTCATCACTGTTAGTCTAACCTGACTAATAGGAGGTAGTCATTAGTGCTAACACCACCATCTCTCTCCCTCCAATTTCCAACAGTCTTGTGTAGTTTGGGGAGAGAAAATTCTTATCTTCAAGTTTTATTTAAAGCGCCAAATGAGTCAAATTTTAAGACAATCCTTTACACAACCTTTGACTTGATTAAATAGTCACATGGAAAAATCAGCATAGAAATTTAGGAATCACCAACTTACCAGCAAGATCAAGACACACAATGTCAAACATTTTCACTCAGCATAAATGTGTGGATCTAGTACTAACAGAAATGTATTAGAGGGATTCCCTGGTGGTGCAAGGGGCTAAGTCTCAGCACTATGAAGCTATCGGCAGCTGCTGCAGCACAAATTCCATCCCCTGTCAGAGAGCTAATCCACATGGCTCAGCAGACCACTCCTGTCTCATACACTGATACCCTCAGCAGTATATTTCAGTGAGTCTGCCTGTTTTACTCCCCACTGTCTCTGGTGAATCCTCTCACCACCCCTACAGCCCAGCTCACGTATGCATAAAAAATCTTTTTTAAAAATGTGTGAGAATATTCACAGGAACAAGTATTTCAAACTTTAAAAAACAGTGTGATTTAAAGCATAGGTAAATAAGTGGTGCTATAATTATGCAATGGAATACCATATACTAGTGAAAATGATATAGTTAATACTAACTAGATGAATTCCACAAGGATAATGTTGAAGAAAATTAGCAAGATACAAGCCATATATATATCACACGATTCCACTTTAAAGTTCAAAAACTAACAAAAGAATTAATGTAAAAACTGAGGTAGTATTTACTTTGGGTAGAGAAGAGGCATAGTGATTAGGAAGGGGCCTAAGGTAGTCTTCTGGTGTGTTCACTGATGCTCTGTATTCTTATTGAATAGTGGTTACCTTCAAGTGCTCACTTTAAAAATTCACAGGACTCAACAAAGGAAACAATCCAATCAAAAAATGGGCAGAAGAGCTAAAAAGATTTCTCCAAAGAGGAAATGCAAATGGCCAACAGGCACATGAAAAAATGCTCAACATCCCTCAGAATCAGGGAAATGCTAATCAAAACCACAATGAGATATCACCTTACACCAGTGAGAATGGCACATATTAAATAAAACAGGCAACAACAAAATGTTGGCAAGGATGCAGAGAAAAAGGAACTCTCCTCCACTGCTGGTGAGAATGCAAACTGGTCCAACCACTACAGAAAGCTGTGTGGAGTTTCCTCAAAGTACAGGAGGGACGCCTTCCCTTTTTGTTCGCAACCTCTGTCCGCCTTTCCTCCACTGGTGCCTCAATTCTATAGTCAGAATTACACAATGTATTTTTGGTTGGTTTTGACTAACCCTTTCTCTATATTCCACAATGAATGGAACCATTTGGTGTATTTCTTTCTCCTTCTGACTTAATTCACTTAACATATTCCCCTCCAGTTGCACCCATGATTTCCATTTTGAATGATTTCACCAAAATTGGTTTAGAGCATACACTGCTTATTCCTAAAATCTTGGTACAAAATTCCCTCTAAAATCCAGTTTCTATATGAGTAATGATGGCACTTGTATCAAACTAATTGCATTAATGTATGTGAAAATGTAATTCAAATAGAGCTGGACATAGTTAAGAAAATAATTGAAAGAAAAAGTAGGAGAATGAATTTGTTTTAGCGTGAATATTCAGACAAAGACCCTGGTAAAAAGGTCACTGAGCGCTAACATCTTTCATATGCATTATTAGCAACTGAAATAAATATTAGAGTTTCCTTTGGCACATTTTTGGAATCATTTCTCTACACACTAACTCTAATGGGTACAGGGCATGGCCCTATTAGAATACCACAAGATGTTTTCATAGCTCAGGGATAGAACTCAAGTAGGTTTTGAGTGTGGGTGAGAAGGATATTGTCAGCCAAGAAGCAAAATGAAGAACTTACTTTCTGTGAACTCATCAAGGACTTAAAAATAGATCAAAATTTATCTTTAATTTACACTTGATTATTTTGGTTCAGTTCATGTTTCTTTTTTTTAACAATGTCACTAATGACGGTATTACTTCTGTGGATCATAATAGATAACACAACACAAACTAGGTAAAAATCTGATATGCTATACTAATATGTTTTAAATTGTATTATTTTAATATAGTTATATTTACTTCTGGTAATATGAGATAAATGAAGGTTTTCAGCACTATCATTAACAAGCACTACTTGATTAACTGTTCTTGTTAGTCTGAACTGAGCAGCACTTAGGACTTATATGTGCACAGTTTGTTATTGCTTATTAAGTACTTCACACCAATTTATCAAGATTTTGACACTGAATACTTGATTAGAAAAACACTGGGCTAGAGTCAAAAAATGGGCAGAAGAGCTCAAAAGGCACTTCTCCAAAGAAGAAAAGCAAATGGCCAACAGATACATGAAAAAATGCTCAACATCACTTATAATCAAGGAAATGCAAATCAAAACCACTATGAGATACTACCTCACACCTGAGAGGATGGCACACATTAAAAATACAGGCAACAACAAATGCTGGAAAGGATGT
>PVIJ01016911.1:0-31207 GCA_004024925.1 Scalopus aquaticus | reverse complement strand
CCTCCCTCTCTCTCTCGCTCTCTCGCTCTCTCTCTCTCTCTCTCTCTCTCTCTCTTTTTCTCTCCCACCACCTTCCCCTCTCTCCTTTCCTCTCCTCTTCAGAGACACCCCCCCAAAGAGTGCTTTTAGCTTCAAAATGTCCTAACCACCACTGTACAGTTTGGATACTGAAGGCCCTCTCCTGATCCAGGACCAAGATTTCCTATTTCCTGACTTATGTGGGTTTCAGCTTTTGCCTGTCTGGAAGCCCCTGCCTTTCAGCTTCTCTCCTTTTGATATCTCTGTACTTTCTCATCTGCAAAGACTCTTTCCACTTGCCAGAAACTGGAGAAAACCTTCTAAATTCCCCTCTCCCACCTCAGGCCTCTCTAGATCGCTCTATTAGAAAGTTCTACACTAATATGTTGTGCAGGCAAAAAAAAAAAAAAAAGGCCCACCCCATGCTGCATTTCCCCATCCCTGGCAGCCTAGTAAAACAGGGGAGTGTGGTTAAACGGGGAAAAGAAGACTGTGAGGCAGGAGGCCCCAACAATTTGCCTCCTCACGTGTGCTCTCAGGCTTCACTCACGTCCAGTGTTATGCTGGGTGCCGTGGGACACTGAACACCGTGACGGGGCCTTACCCATGGGCCGTTTGTTCTCTGGCTAGGGAAAAACACACAAAGGAACTTCCAGGTGGAACATCTCTTTCATTCATTCATTCAATCAACAAATATTCAGTGGTACCTCTGTGTCGGCCCCGTTTTTGGTGCCAGGGCAGAATGGTGAACAGGACAGGCAAAATCTCTGCCACTGTGGAGCATCCGTGTTTATAAAGCAAACATACATCATCACGACTTGTATTGACAAGTGCCAGGAAGGAAACAAGGAGCCAGGATGGAGTGTGACAAAGGGCTACTTTGGTTGGGGCAGTTCTCGGTGGAGGTGACATTTGATTTGTGAATTGACTGTCCCCACAGCGTGCCTCAGACACAGAAATGACATGAGCAGGTTTAAGTTTTTTAGGAGATGGGGTTTGGCTGGATACAGTGCATGATACTGATCTTCGGCCACTACCTTTGCTGCATTGGCCTCATGCTGGCAAAACGAAGGTGCGCTTGCACTGGGGCAGAGAATGTGGAGAGCTCTCATTGAAATCAGAGGTGAGCACTGTAAGAGGAAGGGCCTTTGGGGCTTCTCCTGAAGGTCTGACTGCAAGCCCTTTTCAACACCTACCTAGTAAATTCCAAGAAACATTAAGACTTCCAGGTAGGACAAAATCAGGAAGTTAGTTTATGTATTTGGAGGGGGTGGGGAATTAGGGCATTATTTTTGCTAGAAATAGGAGTTGCATAGTGGAGAGGAGGGAAAAATGGGTAGGGGGGCACATTACGGTGAGGGCCATGAAGAAGACGTTGGGCTTGATTTAGTAGGCAGTGGCAAACTACTGTCAGGTTTTGAGCAAGGAAATGAAAGGCAGAAAAAAAGGGAAGAAAGGAAAGGCCCAGATGCTTTCTGGTAACTAGACTCTCTCCTCCCGCCCAATACATGTGGGCTCCCCTTGAGGAACATGGGCATGAGCACGGGTTTGCTTCCCAGCTCTGCCACTTAGGACTCTGAACTTGGATGAGTTGCTTAACTCCTCTGTGCCACAGTTTCCTCCTCTGTCAAATGTGGTTATTGCCAGGATTCAATGAGTTAATCACTATAAAGGGCTTAGAATAGTGCCTGATATTAAATTAGTACTCTTAAACTTTAGCTACCATTATCCAAGGAGGAGGTGGATACGAGGGGGTAGAGTCTGGCCATCACCATGAACCCGGAATCATTTTAGTCCCGTTTTGATTATCTGGAGATTCTAAGAAGTTGTGAGCATTGCCTGGGTCAAGACCCAGCGTATACAAGGTGAGGGCGGATCCTCTGCCCCAGCATTAGCCATCAACAGCATCTGAAACCTCCACTGTTTCTTACTGGCAACCTAGATACAGGCATTTTTAACTGAACAAAGGTTATCTTGTTTTCAGTTTTTAAAAAAATGAACATTAGGTCACCAGCCATTGTCACCTGGGCTAAAGCTGTGCTTTGACGGAATGGGTCTATTGCTGTGTAACATATTATCCCCAAACTTGGCCATTCAAAACAGCAAACATTTATTATCTTACAGTTTCTGTGGGTCAGAAGTCTGGGTGCAGCTGAGGTAGGCGGTTCTGGCTCGAGGCCACTCATGGAGTTGCGGTCAAGCTGTAGGTCAGGCCTGCAGTGATTGCAGATTCAACTGGGGCTGAAGGACCTGTCTCCAGACTCGCTTCAGTAGTTTCATTCCTGCCATGGCACATGGGCCTCTCCATTAGGCTGCCCACAACATGGCAGCTTACTTCCTCTAGTATGATTGATGCGAGAGACCCACACAGGGAGAGTGGGGAGGAGTGAGAGACACAGACACTAAGGGCAGGCCAGCCCAGGGTAGAAGCCACAGTCCTTTTATAACCTTTTCTTAGAGATGATGTCCCATCACTTGTTAGGTCTGCACACACTCAGGAGGAGGGGATACAAAAGGTGTGAATGTCAGGAGGTGGAGATTATTGTGGGCCACATGGGGACTGTCTTCGGTGGATGGTTAAGATTGGTGGTAGGAGGTAAAATACGCTAGTGATGTGGAAACTTGGACTACCCTGACTAATTGGGCTCATCATAAATAGCTACTGAACTTGGTGATAACCAAAGGTGTTGGTTACCAAGGGAGCAAAGAGAAGTACCAAAACGTAGGGCTGATGATACCTCAGGTGTTTGAGCCACACCTGGAGTTGCCAAATATCTGGGCACCCTCCTGAGCCCCAGGCCCAAATTTCTGCAGAAGTGTCAGCCTCTCTTGTCCTTGCCCACAGGCCCAGCCCAATGGGCGTGGCCAGGGAGAAAGGAGGGAGCTGGGGTGAGGCCCAGGAAGCCTAGTGGCATTAGAAGCAAGAGAGGGGAATGCAGGTTCAGCAACTGCATTTGTTTGCAGTTGGGAAAGTTGTTAATTTTAGCTTCACACAAGGGGCTGAAGCAGGAGGGTTTGTCATTTCTGCTGAGCTAGCCCTTGGCTGCCTCCCACAGGCCACTGCCGCCTTGTCAGCTCCAAGCCGCCGTTTGCAGGGTGGTGAGCTTGACTAGCAGTAAAGAAAGGCTGCTTGGGCAGTGGGTTCTGTTGGGCCTGATGGGGCTGAGGCCTTGGGTAAGGGGGCCCAGCCAGACCTAGGCAAAACAGTGCTGTGGGCCAGCAACTGCCTGCTGGCACCTACTGCCTTTTACCACCCCTCTGTTCCCATCCTGGCTCTACCACTTGTTGATTTTGTGGCCTAGGGGAAGTTGCCCTTCCATTTCCTCCCCTGCAAAATGGAGGTGCATAGTCTCTAGCTTACAGGGATGTTCTGAGGAGTGGTGGCTCATGTAGGTAAAGCACCAGTAGATGGTAGCTACTGTTGCTCATATGCCCAGCTCTGACTCGGGCCACCCGGCCCAAATCAGGCAGATATCCCTCAGTGCCAGGACCCTGCTTCCCCAGCTAATTGGAACAACTTTCTGGGGGTGAACCCTTGGGTCTTAACATGGATTTACATGGGTTAGTTACTATCACGACCTCCAGTTTATATAAGAAACAGGCTCAGAGAGGTGAAAGGACTTGCTCAGGAACACACAGCTTATAATGAGCAGCAAAGTTGGGAACTAACCCAGATCCATCATGGTCCCACATCCACCTTTCTTCTACTCTACCCATACTTGGTTGGCCCTGAACATGATTTCAGGATGGGATGTGGCTAGACAGCGGGGCCAGAGGCTTGCTACAAAGATAGAAGCCTTGGGTCATACCACCTTTTGCAACCCTGCAAACTTGACCTTGAAGTACAGTTTCTACCCCATCTTCACATGGCTGAGCCAGAAGTAGAGGTTCTACTTTGTGTAATGACACTTTCCCACCCTCACCACCCACATATCCCCATACTTTAGTACCAAATGGCCAGCATCCTTTCGAACACATTTCTGAGATCAAGAGACAGGGAAGCAGGCGTAGAGGGAGTGTTTGAAGACTTATTCAGAATGCTAAGCTCCAAGAGCACTGTCATCCTTGCAAATCCTGTTCCCCTCTCCTAGTTTCCAAGGGAAACCCCAGCAGGTCCCTATAGCAGGAGCTGGGGGTCTGGACTGGCCATAACTTGCCCTGGCTTCACGGCTAGGGGCAGACTCTCCTTCATCTACAAATAGCTGCACAGAAGGACGTGCTCGAGGAAGCGCTTATGTTACCCTTGGAGCTTGAGGCAAGGAATTAAGAATGGAGAAGATTTCACACTTGTGGTTCCTCAGGAGAGAGGGAAGACAGATGAGAAATGTGCAGATCTGAGAGGTAGAAGGAGGATAAAAGAAGACAAAGCACAAGGATTCAAAGAAAGACTAAGGGAAAGAGAAGAGGAAGTCAAGGAAGATGAGTTGGAGCGACATGAAGGAATGGAGGAAAGAAATAAGGACAAATACTGAACGGGTGGTCCCCGGAATTGTCATAGAGGAAGAGCGTGGGGGTGACAGTCTCACGGGTAGAGGGTTTAAGAACTGTGTCTGGACGCTGCCTTTGTACATGGCCTCCACTGAGGTTGCATATTCTTGGGGATAGCGTGCAGGAAGCAACTACTTGTTAGAGCTTAATGGGGATGGGTGGTTCTTCCTCTAGCCACCCATGGCACCCTGCCACTAATGAGCACCATTTATAAAGTGCCTACTGTGTGCCAAAGGAGATGAGATTGAACCAAATCAAATAGCAGGAAGTAAAGAAAAGAGAAAAAAATCAAAAAGGTTCATGGAGTCTGCAACAGGTTCAAGTGCCCTTAAGGGAACAGGCGGGCAGGGGTGGTGTGGGAGGCTTTTGCTCCGGAGCCCAGGGACAACAAGTTGACTAAATGAATGCCTGGTATCGGAGGCTCCCCAAAGAGGAGTATATTCTGGAATCTTATTTTAGAGAACTATCAGTCCCACCTCTACCAACAGCAGGGCCAGTTGTGAATTTAGTATAAGAACTCCCCAAAGAGGAGTATATTCTAGAATCTTGTTTTGGAGAACTATCAGATCAACCTCTACCAGTAGCAGGGCCAGCTCTGAATTCAGCGTAAGGACACCAAATGTGCCTGAATACATATGTGTGTTTGCATGTGTGCATGTATGCAAGCACACGTGCCAGAGGGGAACATTTTCTCCTGCTACACAGTTGCATTGCACATCCATGGGTAACACACACGTGTGTGAGGGGGTTTATGGTCTCTGTCTGCTGTCTGGGTGCCAGCGGGTCTTCCTTTGGTCTGTGAAGGCCACTTTAACCCCAGCGCTCTCTCCTCTGTGAGCACCCTTCAAATGTCTGTTCTACTCTGTGGAAGAGGAGCCCTAGCTGGGAATGTGTTTTTGTTTCCTGTGGTTCCTTTTTCCTCTGCCCCAACCTTAGCCTGAGCTGCTATTTCCTCCACAACATCCAAAGGGAGAAGCAATCATTGGTTTGAGAAGAATCTCTGAGCCAATGAAATGCCAGCTCAGGCATTGTTTCCAGATGCCTAGAAGAGAATTAGCCATAGATGGAGCAAAACCTCTGCTGACCGGATTATTTGGGGATGGGCAGATAATAGTGCGGTTTTCTGGTGAATTGAGAGTTTTCATTTTGATTCAACATTGAAATTCTGTCTAAAGTAGGAGGCTTCCTTCTTGCCTTAGAATGTAAAGCCCTGTGAAATAAATGTTAGCACCACAGGATGATGGTATGGGAGAACAGTCGAACACTGAATTCTAGAAGTTGGAGGATGTGGGTTCCACGCCCAGTGCTGTCACATTAGTCAAGTGTCATTCCGGGCAAAGATTTATCCTTTCTGAGCCTTACCCTCTCATCTGTAAAATGGAGTGATGTCATTTTTATAGGATGGAGAAAATATAGGTGACAATGTGCACTGCAAACATACTATCCCCTGGAAATGACTTCCTTGAATTATTACCTCATGCAGGCTTACTTTATTATCCTTTGCCTCTTTCTCAAAACAGCTGAATGAAGAAAAAAATGCATATAAGCAATGGATGGATCGGAAGATTGGATTTTTGTTGACTGAAATTTCACCATTTGTCCCATTTCGTCACCAGAATGTTAACCCCTGCGAACCCACTGTATCTGCCCCAAGCCACCTGAACCCCCTCACTCCCAGTCTCGTTCCAAGCACCTCACAGTGCTTGCTTAGTCATGCTTGGTGATGGTGCCAGTGTCTGTGCCCTGGTTGCTCCACTGCTGGGCCAGGCTGCTGGCTTGGCCAGGATCCTTGCACTGAGACCCGTGGGCACGCAGAGGGCCTTGGCATTCAGTGAGTGCTTACTGCATAGTAGTAGTTGCTGGTTGTGGTATGTTTATTTTCGGAGGGCTACCCAGGATCTAGGGAAGACGGTAGGAAAGAACAGAGGGTTTCCAACTCCTCTGTGATGTTGGGGCAGCTCAATCCCCTCCCTCTGCCCATTAGCCGAAATTACTTTACCTGCTTAGGCTTAGGGTTTTAGAGGAGGGACTGGCCTCCGGGGTAGGTGACTTGGGGAAACTTGGGGACTTGATGGAGGAGATCACAGTAGATGGGGCACCCATACTGGAAGGACAGCCAGGGGGTGGTAATGGTGATGTGTGTTGCTCCTTAAAGGCTTCCAACCCACTCCTCAATTTTGCCCAAGGATAGCAGAGATATGGAGTGTGAGCCTTGCCCCCTGGGGAATCCTTTTGGCGCCCCAGTAAAGAGACAGAGCCAGCAGAGTGCCCCAGGGTCTTTGGAATCCTGGCTTGGTGATTCTGCAGACAGAACTGAGCTCCTGGGCTGGGGCATGGGGGTTGCAGCAACCTACTGCAGAGAGAAGTGTAGGGAGAGAGGCCAGGCACCTGGCTCACCCAGGATAGGACTGTCATATAGAAATATTCCCATCTGGATAGTTCTGGAGAAGCAAGTTTGGGTAATGATAAACTATGAATTTTATGCATGAGCTGAACATTGAAAAACTTCAGCCCCAAGCTCCCGGCTAGCATCTGAGCCAAATCCCACTCGCACCGCATTTAATCAGCTTCCTGACAGATCCCAGTAAAAGGGAGATGAATTTACGAGATTGATTAGCTAATACCCAAGTGTTATGCTTACCCCATGCTCCAAGAACACCAGTCTGGGGCCTCTAGACTTCCTGCTGCTCAGGTTCAGGAACTGCTGCGATGGTAGGTGGGTCTGGGGACAGCCCCCTGGGGAGGGGAGTGGGCTGAACTATTCCTGTTCTCACTCTCGTCCCCACCCTGGCACACCCCCAGCCTATAATGCAGCTGAACCTTGGGAGTTATTCTCCTTTTGCCCTCCACCTCCATTATGGCCTCAGCCAGTTTATTACTCATCTTCACCTCATGCCAAGGATGCTTTCTCCTTGTCTCTACCAATCCAAAGCACACCAGTCCTTCAAGACCCACCTGGAGACACACCTCTTCTAGGAAGCCTTCCCTGATTGTCAAAGCCCTAGATGAATTTTTCCTCTTTCCAATTGCAAAGACTTAGGAATGTTTGAAACACACATAATCATAGGCCATGGTTAGAGCTAAACCAGACTTAGGTAGTTCCATCCATGGCTACTAATGAATGCTAGATTTAGTTCACCACAAAAGTAATGCATGCTCATTATAATAAGTCAACAAAAATCTAGAGATTTAAGGAAAAAATTAGTCTCCATCTCAAACCCCTCTAATCCCATCTCCTGAGAAAACCATTGTCACCAGTCTCTCTTTTTTGTCTCTCTGATCATGCAGACATGCATACCCAGCCCCTTTTATTTGTAATGAAATGGAGGCCCAGAGTGGTGAGGTGACTTTTCTGAGATCACACAGCTAGCTAGTGCCTGAACTAGGGGTAGGAACCCAGGTATCCAGATTCCCAGTTCCCAGGACACTGCTGATGTGGTTAGTTGCCTCCTAAGAGAGTCTTGCCTCCCCAAGTGAATTATAAACTCAGTGAGGGTTAAGAAAAAAAAATGCAAAAAACCATGTGTTCTCTCTTGCATTTCCCACAACACCTAGCACAGTTTCGAGCATCTGGTCCAGGATGTTTACTAAATGTTTGTCTCTTCGTTTTAAATCCTTTCTGAAACAAGACACAGTATAAATAAAGAAAAAGAAAATGTTTGACTCAGTGCCTGGTTGCACTAGACTGCAAAGCCAACGCATGCAATCATACAGAAATTGATTGTTAAGATGGCTGGGGAAAAAAACAGCCAAAAACTCAAGTGATTGGTGACTCTGTTCAGATATCTGGAGGCAGAGATAAATGGGGACACTAGGGAGCCCAAATGTTTCAGGGCCTCATGCTCTGAGCTGAGCCAACCAGAGCTGAGAACCCAGTTTGGGGTGGGTGGGCGCAGTGCTGGAGGCAGGGCTGATACTCCTGGATCCCTCATTTCCTGTGGTACTTGTCACTTCCTGGGGCCAGCAGCCATAATGGGTCCTAGGATCTTGCACGTGGTGATAAAGGTCCCTGTGGTTGCAGCCGGGTATTTAAGGTTCCTTTTGTGTTTGGAGTCTGGAGAACCTACTTTGTGGCCTTTTTACTCCTTTGTGGAGTCAGCAATGGAATTTGTATGGATTGATTTGATGTATTTGTTTAATGTTCTTCAGGTGTGAAGGTAGAAAAGGCTGTCACTACCCCCCCACCCCAATGTCTCCCTGTCTGAGGGAGCTGGGAAGGGATTGAGCATGGCATCTGTTATACTAGCTGATCTGGAGGCAGAACCCTTTAGAAAATCATGAACACTAATTGAATTTTAGAGCTGAAACAAATTTTCAGGATCATCTAATAAGGTTATCGATGCCTCACATTTATATAGAACTTCAGAGTTTATGAAATGCCTCGATGTGATTCATTCCCCTTACTTTATATGTAGAACCCTTTCATTATTTAAGAAGACCCTGGCAACTGGATAATAGATTGTTGTTAATTGCCTGCAGTGGGAGAAGGGCATTGTGGTTATGTGGGAATGTTCTAATTTTCAGGAGCTGAAGGATAAAGTATTTCGGGGCAAAATGTCATGCTGTTTGAAACTTTAAAATGGTACAGAGTTTTTAAAACTATAAGAAGGGGCTGGGAACATGGGCCATTGTCATTTAATGGTCCAGAGCTGTTCGGGCTGATGAGAAAGTTGGGGGGCGGTGGTTGGTGGGGTGGGGACTGCACAGCAACATGCATGTACTTGAAAATGGTTCAAATGGTACCTTTCGTGTGGTGATGTTTTACCACAATGGAATTATCTATAACTATGCACACAGAGCTAGAAATGACAAAAATGTTATTAATAAGCATTGTGTCTAGGTGAGGAATATAAAGGTGATTACCATGGTAGTCTTCAGGCTACTTTTGTGTGGCTGTATATTTCAAAATACTCACAATAGAACATAGGGAATAAAAGAAACTCTTAATGTGAGCAGGTTTATGGGGAAATGGGCACATGGCTATCTGATTCAGCCAAAGATTGTAGCAAAGTGAATCATGAGCCCCAAAGGCATGTGGGAAATGGGGACACATGTTGAAGAGGAGGCAATATGGTAGACATTGTTGGTCAATTGACAGGTAGATGGCAGAGCTGACCCAGTTCCCTGGGGCGGGCGGTGAGAGAGTTGGGTTCTTTGGCTGCAGCATGACACAGCTCATGCTTAGGAGCAGCTCCAGGGCTCTGAATCACTCCGAGGCTGGGCGCTCATTCTCTGCCTCACACCTCTCGCAGGCCGTGGCGCTGCTCGCGAGTCTTCCATGAATGAATGAAACGGAGACATCAAAGTTGGTGAAACTATCATCAGTTCATTTTAGTTGACTTTGTCCCACCTAGCTCCACTCTTGCGATCTCATCAAACTGTACATCTTCTAAGGGGTGGGGTGGGGGTCAAAAGGGCTCACTGAAGGTAACCCTTATGGCTTGGTGGCCCAAGGTTTGGTGACAGAAGTCAAAAGAAAGGACCCATGATTTCTCTACCCAGTGTTCTAGTGACCATTTGAGCCTTTGCTCAAATGAGAGCAATAGAAGAGGGGTTTTGCCCAGTGCTGATGCCCTCCAGATTTTCTTGCCTGGCATATGAAGTTGCCATTCACCTCAAGCCAGCAGGGCCTCCGGGTCAATTCAGAACACACCAAATAGAGCCATCTGGGTGGGGTCCACCCCCTCCCACCACTCAAGGAGCTATAATTTGTGGGGATCATTTTATCTCTGCTGTTGCTTCACTAGACCTGCCCAATTTCAGTCCCGCCAGGGCCTCCTCTCTCCTCAGCAGACAGAAGCTTTGACTGACCCCCCCAGTACACAAGGGAAAGGGACTGCAACATAATTTGCATTTTCCTTTGGCCAGCATTTGCCTGTTGTCTACATTAATCACCGTAAGAAATAAATGCCACCAAGAGAATGGAGAGAGAGAGAGTTTGAGCAAGCAGTGGGGTGTAAAGGGAGGGAAGCAAACTGGAAAACAGCTGGCTAGGACGAATCCTTGGTGACCGCTACTTCATCTCCCTCAGCCTCTTGAAGATCAGACCTCCTTCCAAGTCATGTTTGATTGCCATGTTCCAAAATAATGGCATCTGGGGCTAAAAGAAATCAGGCTGTAAGAGAGCTCTGATTCAGTATAGTCATAACAAATGAATGTGGGGCGGGGGGGTGGCAGGGAGGACAGGACAGACTAGGATAACACAGAATGTTTGAGATTATTTGCCAGGTCAATTTCCTTCTTAATTTTACTCAAAAGGAAACTGCGACTCGACCGACATGAGGAAGGGACCTACCCAAGGCCACTCAGCTAATTAGCCCCAGCACAATCGCTGGATCTTAGTCTAGTCCTTTTTAAAGAAAAGACAGTCAATCATAAGACACATTGTGATGGCAAGCAAAACCTCCATGAGCTGAGACTTCTTTTTTCTCTCTCAAACATCTTTGCAAGGTGGCAGTGACAGAAACTCAGTCTTGGGAAAGGCTTGCCCCTCCTCCCTTCCTGTCTTACCACGGCAAGGTGGCCCTGCTCTGGAGTCAGGCCAAGCTCCAGTAGGTCCTCTCTGTGTCTCCAGCTCGCTCCCCCTCCCTCTCCTTTGTCAGCAGAGGCTTACTGGAAAGGCCGTTTGGAAATGAAGATAATGTCAGTGAAGTGCTTGTCAGTAGGTAGCCGCTGCCTGACTACAGTCTCAGCTATCTCCCCTGGTTTTGGTCTGAGGCTCTTGATCTGCGCTGGAGTGGCCCAGTTCCTTTTACCTCCAACTCTGCCCATAGAGGTTACCAGCTTGTGCCCTAGGGCCCATAGAGGTTACCAGCTTGGCCCCACCCCAGTTTCCAGGGCCACATGATTCTCCGATGGGCTGCTGGAGGGGAGGGCCCAGGGAACAAACCTTGGGGTGGGAGTAGTATAGGCTTTTCAGAGTCACAGAGCCTCAGAACAGGAAGGGACCTTAATCTACCCCCAGTGTATAAATGGGGAAATTGAGGATCGCTGCCACAGTAAGTAAGCCTAGTTTCCACCTTAGAGCAGAGCATGAGGAAACAGGGTCCCCGAAGAGTGTGCTTGCACAAGGGTACAGACCCTATTGGGCAGGGTAGTTAAATGGGGGCCCTTGAGGAGAGTCATCTAAAGGAAAAAGTTGGGGGATGCAAAAGACCTATGTATTACATTCATGGCCAAATAAACCACAATAAAAACCAAAGGTTGGAAAGTTCTGGGTGGGTAGAAGGACCTAGAAAATAACTCCCTGGAGGATAAAGCACCTCTATTTCTACCTCACAATATCGCTTCCCACCGGTCTGGTGCCCCAGCTCGGTCACCATTGTTCCTGTCCAGAGATCCAGCCCTTTCCTTGCTTTTCAAATAATGAGGATGGCATTAGAGCAAGCAGTGTACTATCCCTGCACCCCAATATGGAGGGGTAAGAGAGCTATTTACTGCATTGGGGTCACCACATACAGTTGTGCAAGTTGTGAACTAAACAAAGGTGTTTGGTCAAGGGGCTAATGGGGGCGGGATCCAACCCATGCTCTGCTCCCCAGACCACGTGCCATGGTGCAAGACTGAGTCCACCTGGAAAGAGGGCTGCATTTTTTTTTTATCTGACAGACCATACCTCTCATGGGCTGTGTTCACCCAGAGGCAGTAGCTTTTATGAAGCTTTTTGATGCAAGGACACGGAGTAGACCACCTGCGGCTCTGGCTGCCATTAGCCCTGGGCTGTCCCCCTGTGCTCCGCTGCTGGCCTATCCACAGGCTCCTGAGTTCCCCGCTGAGGCTGTCCTCTGCTCTGTGCACCTCCCTTCCCTGCCCCCAGAGTTTTTGTTCTTGCCGGCCACCTTCTGAGCCTGAGGGCAGGAAATCCAGAGGGGCAAGTCTTTGGGGGTCTGGGCGCCAACTCTCAAAGACCCCCAGATTTCTGAATTCTCTCAGTCGTGCATTTACTGCCCTTGTGCTCTGTTCATCTGTCATGCTCGCGTGGATCATTCTAGTCTCCTTCTTGAAAGGACTAGACATCTTGGATGCCTGCTCCCTTCCTGGGAGCGTAGTGCCAACTGTTTGTCTGAATCGTGACTCTGACTGCTGTGTCCCTTGTTTTCTGCGCCCTGTCCTCCCAGCTGCCCTTCTGTAGTCAGCTGTCACAGCCAGAACACATCCCCTAGGCTTGTGGGGCTCTAATGTGGGGGTGGGATGGCTGGGGGCGGGGCCAGCCTCGAGGAGCACCAGCTCCCTGGCTCCCTGCCTTCCTCTCTGGATGGAGGCCCTGTGTTGGCTCTTTCACCGCAGAGGACCATATGTGTGGGGTAGGCCGGGGCGGGGGTGACAGTAGCCACGGGCTCTCTGCTGGGGAGCTTTGTCATGTCCACACAGCGCCCTGTCAAGACCCCACCAGACACCCAGCCGGTCCTCCCAGGCTGCAGAGAGGGGCTGCAGCAGGGCCAGCAGCCAGCAGCGTGGTGTGAGCACACCCTGCGTGGTGGGAGGGGCAGGGGCAGGTTAATCCTTGGGCTCTACTAGCTTCTCTGGCCCTGCCTGAAGCACCCCTTCCCCCACTTTATGACTGCATAGACCCAAGGCTTCCAGATGAGCTCAGTGGGCCCTCCCAGAGGCCAGCGGATTATGGTGCCAGATGGGCCTGAAGCAAACTGTCCAACAGAGTGCTGCTGGGGAAGAAAGAGGCCTCAGGTCAGGGCCTGCTGGGCCAGCCAGGGAGGAGGAAACCAGGGAGAGAGACAGGGCGAGAGCCGGGTTCCCAAAACCTCTTCACTCTGAAAGAGAGGCCAGCATCTTCTCAGTGAGCCCCTTCAAGTGAAGACTAGCAAAAGCCCTTGAATCAAGAAGAATGTGAATGGAACAGCTAAGCGGTTTCCCTCTCTACCTCCTCCCTCCTCTCCATATCCCTGAGCTAGAAGGAGCCAGACTGTGGAAGAAGGGGCGGGGAAAGAAAGCAGAAGGCCTGCCATCAATCTCCAGCCCTGACAAGTTGCGTCATCATCGCCATCGCTGTTTCCAGCTGGCTCCCTTGGGGCAAGGGGGAGGGGAGCAGGGTGTGGGACCTGGCCAGTCAGCGGAGGGGTAGAGAGACCCCAAGCTGTCCCAGAACTGGGTCTTAGAGCCAGGATCAGGGCCAGGGCAGAGAACACTGGGTGCCCATCTATGCATCCAGAGAGGCCCAGCGAGCTGGGCTCCTTCTGGGAGCTCACAGGCCAGGGCAGGTCCAACTCCAGATGAATACTGGACAGGGAGCCAACATTGTGGCGTCCAATAACAGCCACTCTACTGCTCTCTGGGAATGGAAGGTGCCAGTTTTCCTGTTGCACCACCCTCCACTTCTCCTCACAGCTCAGTCCACTCCCCAGAGGTGGGTATAAATCCCAGGGGATAGGATTCAATTATTGGGTAGGCCAAAGATATGGAGGGGTTATAAAGAGCAGGGAGCCCCAGATTCCGTTTGTTCTCAGTCAGAAATGTCTGCTTCCCGGTTCTTTGAACTCTCTTGGAAAGAGTCACACACCCTGGAAGAATGTTCGAATTTAGTCACACCAGTGGGCTTAAGCCAACCAAGCGGTTTGGTGAGGGGGAAGGAACGGGGAGGCTCCCTGGAATGGAACAGCTTCTCAGACCATGGAGCTCGGGTTCCTCTGCTGGTGAGACAGTTCTTTGTCAGGAATCCTGTTTAGGACTAGTGGGTCTCTGCAGGGACTTAGTTGGACTTTTCTTGGGATGGGGGGCCAGGGGGAAAGGCTGAGGCAGAGGAAAGAATTCCCAAAGGAGCACCTCCCAGCCTCTGAGAAGGATCCTGGACCAAATTAAATGTTTAGTCCTGTTTAGATGTGGCCATTTAAATTTTGTTCAATAATGTTAGGAAATAGGTGGGCTTTTTCCCTGGGTTTAGTTGGTTTACTAGGTTTTAAAAAGCACCCTCATTCTGTGTTCAATAGGGAGGAATTTGAGTTCTGTGAAGGAAAGATACAACAAATTAACAGGTTTTATCCTGATTTAGTGTTTGCGTTCTTCTCAGTTCAAGCTCCCACCCCTGAGTAAGCTGTTGTCTTGGGGAACTTGGGTTGCTCGTCAGGAGCCGGGACCGCACCTTGCCTCATCCCCCTCCAGCCAGGCTTTCGCCCCAGTGCCCAGGGGCTGGGGGGAGAGGGGAAAGAGAACTGTCCCTCTTTGGTTCCACCCTGCTGAGTGGTTTTCTCACCAAAGAGCACTCATTTGTTACAATTAGCTTCAGGAGATATGACAGGAGGATCCACTTCTGAGGCCTGGGCCTGTAAAAACCAGGGAATTGGCACCCGCTGTCTGCCATTCTCTGCCTTTGCCTTCCCTGGCAGCGTTTAAACTGCTGCTAAAGTGCTGACTACTGCCTTGTCCATGATGGAGTGAGCTTTTACCAGAGTACCTTGGCCTGTGAAGCTTTTGTGACTCAGAGCTGCATTAGACGCTGGAGGGGGAAAGCGCTAGAAGGACCAGTGGAATAGCAGGGAGGAAGAACTGGTGACTGGATATGAGAAGACCCCCAAAACCCAAGGGTAGGCCTGACCCTTTCCTGGGTATCAGCTCCAGTCACCCCCAAAGATTGGGCCTGGCTGTTACAGATATACCATATACCCTCATGGGTAACAACCCCTCCACAGGTCCCTTCCGCCACAAAATATGTTTTCTGTGCTTTGCCATCATCCCTGAAAATCAAGGCATTGTCCTCTGAAGACCCTAGTTAAATATATGCCTTTTTCTTTTGTCTGAGAAGAGTTTTCATATATAAAAGCGTTGCCTTTTGCCTGCCAAAAGCAGGTTCATTAAGAACTGGGATCCAGAGAAGAAAAATGGTTGATGGGAAGAGGAGAGGATGTTTTTGCAACAAGGTGAAGCATAATGGGTTAGCTGGGTTGGGAGGACTGGGCAGGTGAGAGGGAGCCAGAGACAGCTGGAACCAGTTACCCTGAACCCTCATATCGCTGGTTTCCTCCGGCCTACTGATGGAAACAAGTTTTCTCCAAAATACACACCCTCCCAGACCTCTGCATGCCCAGGGATAGCTTCCCTTTTCACCCCCACCTCAGGCTACAAGGGTTCTCTGGAAAGAATTTCATCTGGACCAGTGGTTCTAAACCTTGGCTTCCTATGAGAGTCACTTGGGGAGCTTTTAGAAGCCTTGATGACTGGCCCTGCCCCAGACTAATTACAATAGTATCTCTGGGGAGAAGGCCCCAGGGCACCTCAGGATTTTTTAAATTCCCTGAGGTGATTCTGATATTATTAGTCTGCCTTAGGAAGTAGCTGTGTAGACTTGGCATTTGTTGCACCTTTTCATGTCAACCAAATTGTGGATCTGGGCTCTCTCCCTCAAAACCACTCACCCAAGGGATTGTTTGTAGAAAGCTCTGGCAGCAGCACAGATAACTTAAAATGTAAAGTTAGGACTCCTGGACCTAAGGAGTCTGCCGTCATTTTCTCAGTCAGGCTGTAGCCTCCCATCAGGCTCTGCCACTTCCCTCTCTCTCCTCCATTTACCCCTCTCTCCTCTGCTCCCTCATAACTGCAGGGTTCTTTTTGTTTTCACCACCCAGCATTATGCTCACTCCTCCATTGCCTTGGTTCCTGCCAACCAGTGCTGTCAAGGCAAGCAGCTTATCAAAATCTTTTCCTAAGGACAGCCTCAGTTCTCTCCAAAGAGCAGTTCTGATGCCAGCTGGTGAGATGATTGAAATTTCACCCCACATCCACATGATTTTGACAAAGACTCTGAATGGCCTCATCGTTGTGTCTCCACTGGCTCCAAGAACCATCACAGACACATGCTTTGCTATTTCTGTCCAAAGAAGCAAGGCCCACATCTTGCTGGGGAGGCCCAAAGTTGGCAAAGCATTTGGAGAGTGATCGTCCTGTGTATCCACTTGGGGGAGTCTTTGTGTACTTATGGGTGTCTAGCCCTTATGGCTAATATTCAAATTTGGCCCATTTGCAGACTGACAGGACTCTCCCAAGTGCAGAGAAAAAATGACCTTGATTCATGACAAATACATCTGTATTTGTACTGTTGCTACAAAACTACTCTGAAATGAAATGGCACCTCTTACCCTGTGGCTGTTTATTGGGCACCGCCATATGCCAGCCACTGGGTTGCTCTGGATTCAGCTGGTGACCCAAACCTGTGTGCCAGGTACTTAGAACCTAGGTTTTAATCTTTTTTTTAAACTTCTCTTGAACTAAAAGGCACTGTTTTTTAACAAGAACAACAACAGCATACTTTAAAGTTCTTAATCAGTAATTTCTGTGTACTGGAAATTCTCAGCAAACGGGTTTCTGTATATGGGCCAAAGACGTTACTCCCCTTTTATAATGTAATGCTCGTAAGCTTTTTATGGGCCTTTCTGTGATTCTCAGACTGGACCGTGAGGGTACATTGACTCCTGAAACTTTGCTTACCAGAGTTCTCTCAAGATCTCCGACCCTGGATCCCTAGTGTCTCACAGTGGTCTGGCTAGCAGTGATTGGTGCTTACAATGCACTGATACTGGGCTTGCTACTTCCCAAGCATCATCTCATTTCATCTTCATGATGGTGCAGTAAGTAGACTTATTTCCCTATTTCACAACTGGGAAAACTGCTCACCTACTATTCAGTAGCAGAATCAGGATTCAAAGCAAGGCTGAACTGGTCGTAGAGTCTTTCAGAGTCTTTCAGAGCTCTACGATCAGTAGGTCGTAGGGAAAGCAAACTCCTTCATTGTCAGTAGCAACAGCATCATCAACAGCATCATCACTATCGTCATTGTCACAGTCATGGTCATTGTTATCCTGGCATATCAGCGATCATTTGTCAAGCACTCTCTTTGTGCCGAGCAACTGCACTGAAATGCTTTAAAAATAATAAAGAGAACAATATTAATGGCAGTTATCAGTTACTAAATTCTTATTATATGTCGGGTGCTATCCTAAGCATCTTACAAGAATTGCCCTAATCATTCCTTCATGTCGCTGTGAGATAGAGCCTATGCTTTATCCTGTTTCATAGCAGAGAAAGCTGAGGTTTAGGCAAGCTAATGTACCCCATGGCCTCACAACTACTGAGCAGCAGAACTGGGGTGTTGGCATCAGACTCCAGAAATTGAACCCCTCTGCTGCATGGCCTCCCCAGTCTAGGGTTCCTGTCTCTCCATTTTGTCCGGACTGTCTGCTACTGGCTTCTGATGATTAGAGAGCGCTCTTGGAACATTTGCTACCTTGGGCAGGGACTGGAGTCTTGGGCTACTGGGGGCACAAACAGATGCCCTCTCACATCAACTGACAGCCCAGACCCTTTCCATCTGGCGACCAATGCCATGAGCATGAGAAAGCTGCCCCGAGAGGGCCTGCAGACCAAGCCATTCGTACAGCAGAACTCCGGGACATACACAGCTGAGCCCTACATAGGCAGAGGCCACATAAACAAGATGGCTGTTCTCGTCACATTTTCTTCATCCTCATTCTATAGGGGAGGATTTTACATGGCATGTGTTCTCTTTTCATT
The DNA here is from genome assembly GCA_004024925.1 of Scalopus aquaticus. NCBI lineage: Eukaryota > Metazoa > Chordata > Mammalia > Eulipotyphla > Talpidae > Scalopus > Scalopus aquaticus. Next base: position 13,186 of record PVIJ01016911.1, on the reverse strand, counting down.
GCACCTCCAGGATACCCTGCCCACAGTCCTCTCGTGCTGATGCCTCTTTCTTCCTCCTCACCCCAGCGGACCTCCGAGTCCCTTGCCTCCTATCTACTTTCAGTGTCATTTGCTCATCATCTCATTTCACTCCTCTTTCAAAAATGCCTGTTCCTCTCCGCTCCAAATCTCTTCACTTTTCCCTGCTTCCCTTTTGGCTCAAGCCACATTAAGGTTGTAAAGCACTTTGGAAAGTAGCAAGGATGGCGGGATGGTAAATAGAGTTGTATGGCATTGTGCTGTCATTTGAAAGCGTGGAGTCTTTGAAAACCAGTGGTAAAAAAGGAAGAAAACCAATGGCAGTTCTCAGCCCTGGAATACCTTTGTCTCTCCGGAGCTTTTAACTAGCCCCAGATGAGGTCTGTGGCTGTGACCAAAATGTATGCTTTTCAGATTATGCCAAGTCACTCCAGGTAGAGTAGAATTAGCTTGAACAGCATTTCCCAAATTGGCTTCCACAGCACCCTGAGTGGGAAGGATTAGTAGGGATCATGGGGAGAAAAAGGTTTCTGGGTACAAATGAGTTTGACAAATGATGGGTTAGGTAAGCTAAACTTGGCTACAGGGTTTCACAGAGCCCTTCACATACTAATGAGGATCATGAATCTCCAAGAGGACGTTTAGAGCCTTGTCACTCTCCCAAAGTGTGGTCTGAGGATTGGCAGCATGGCCGTCACCTGGGAGCTAGCTGGAAATGCAGACGCTGGGACCTCCACCTCAGATTTTCTGAGTTACAGTCAGCGTTGAACGAGATCCGCAGGTGATATGCATGCACGTTAAATTTTGAGAAACACTGATTTCAAGTACCCGGTATTTCTCAAACTATTTTACATGTGGAACCTCTTACAGGACTAATGTTCCCTGTAAGATACTTTGGGGGAAGTATAAAGGCTAGAAAACCTTTCTTAGGGAATGTCTAAATATCCGGAGACCCCAAGGAAAATCATTAGCCAAAAGCATCATGTACAAATCCGCAGTGGTGAGTGAGGTGGGGCTGATTAATCATACATTATCCAGATACTTATTTTATAGAATTTTCAGGTCTTCTGAGTCTTATGTCACTAAAAGCCTTTCCTTACCCTCCCGCCCCCAATTAGCTCATTTCCTGGGGGCATTTCTAAGCAGTGCCACGCCTGTGCTTCTTGGGCTGTTCTCTGTCCGAGATCAACCTGTTTGTTTCTTAAACCCAGCAGCTTCTCCAGGGTACTCAAGCTCAGGATCCGAGACTCTAAAGAATGTTGCATGGTCCCCTGCTGTAGAACATTAGAAAGGCAATTTTCTAGAAGCTGGGCACCTTCTCAGTCCAGTGTGTTCTGTTCTGTTAAGCTGTTGTTGTTTTTCTTTTAGGCCTTTAAGCTATTATGCCAAACATCAAAATAACACTTGCTATTTCGTATTCAGATCTTGCGACTCATTTGGGGGCATTGTTAATATTTTATAAGAAAATTCTCATTTTTTCCCATTCACATTTGTGATTTTCAAGTGTGTTGCATTGCATTCATAAACATGATTTTTACTAAGTCTCAGAGCCCAATTTTTTTCTCGTCAGAGAAACACATCCTCAATTTTACGTTAAAAGTTAAATGGAATATAGACTTTGATATGTGAAATTTTGATTTGCAAGAAACTTGTCTAGGATGCAACATTCTGTACAGATGCCGTCATGCCCAAGCTCCAGTTCGGACATAGGCAAAGCTCTCACCTTGGTTTCTTGAGGCTAGCACTAAGCCCCTTCTCAGTGCCCGCTTTCTATGGCTAACCAGGATTGTCCACCGAGGATCCAGAAAGAGGAGGTGACACGCAGAGTAGGATGATACTTAGAGGTGTGTGCGAACTGAAGAACACACCACTAGGCCCCTCTGACTGGAGGGCCTGCCAAACCATGGTTGCCTACTCTGGCTTTAGAACCATGATACTCACCTCTGCCACACCCACACCGGAGCAGGAGCACAAGGGTAGAGAGGGAAGAACCTATGAGACACCTCCTCAAACTGGTTCAAAAGATCCAAGGCTTCTTTGGAATTTTCTACCTACACCATGATGCTGGAAATGCTACTGTGGAGAGCCCCATCAGTCTTCAAGCTAAATGCAAGCCCACCTGGAAAAGATAACATGGATGCCAATGACTCCTAACCTTTTAAGTATCAGTACCCATTTAGAATGTTAAAATTTTAGGATACTCCCCACCATAGTGATTCACTCCAATGTTTGTCTATTTAATAATTTTTTTCCGGGGGGGCAGGGAATCCACAGGCCTTTCAGGATATCAAGATCTCAAGATTTTCTTTATAGTTTAAACTATAAAGAATGAAAAAGAGAAGCTACTTTTCTTGAGCATCTACTATGTGCAAGGCACTGGGCTCAGCATTTTGCGTGCAATATTATCTCATTTCATCCTCTCAGTATCCCCCATTTTAAGAATGAGGGAATTGAGGCTCAGAGAAGTAGGTGACTTTCTGAAAGAAAGACACCCAGCTAGTAAGGGGCAGAAGTGGGAGTAAGCCCAGATCTGTGGGACTCCCAAATTGTGCTCTTTATTCCTCAGGCAGAGAGACTGGCTTTGATGTCAGAGAACATTGGAAAGGCCCTGAATTCTGGGGAGGCAAATGGCCTCCTGAGGAGGCAAAAGGAAGGATTAGGGGGCTGAGGAATGATAGACGTTGGCTTCATCATTTGGCCTAGAGCTGGACCTGCAAGTCAACTGAGGTTAAGGTGGCCCTCATAGCCCACGTGGAGACCCAGTGACAGAGCCTGCTCATGAATCCACCTCTGCACACATAACTGTTCATACACATCCTCACAGACAGATGGTTCTAGCAACACTGGCTTCCGTCATGGTCCTTGGTCACTCCAGGCACACTCCACGCATGGGCCTTTGCCAGTGCTATTCCTTGTGCCTGACAGGCTCTTCCCACAGATGACTACAGGGCTCACATCCTCCCTTCCTTCTTGTCTTTGCTCAGTTGTCACCTGGGCAAGACTTTTCCTGATCACCCCATTTAAAATTGCAGCCACTCATCCCCAAACCTGTGTCTCCTTCCTTGCTTCACTTTTCTCTACAGTACTGACTCTCTAAAATACCGTGTAACTTTACCTGTTTGTTTGTTGTCACTACAATACAAGTTCCATGAGTACAGGGACTTTTATCCTTTTTCTTCACTGAAGTCTCCCCAGTATCTGGCACATAGTCGGAACTCCATAAAGTATTGTTTAATGAATGTTTTTTTAAAAGGTCTATTTACATATGCATACAAGAGCTGGGGTACAGGCGAAGAGTGAGAGGATTTACCAGAGACAGAATGGGGAGCAGAACAGGCAGATTGATTGAAGGGGATACACTGCTGAGGGGAGCAGCGGGCGAGACAGGATAAGTCTGCTGTGCCATGTGGGTCAGCTCCCTGGCCGGGCATTGAACTCGTTCTGCAGTGGCTGCAGATAGCTTCATAGTGCTGAGACTTAACCCCTTGCACCATCAGGGAGGCCTTGTTTAATGAATGTTTAATAGGCAGATAGCTTGAGACACACTCCCCATGCCTGCCTCACCTATAGAGAAATGCAGTTCCTTCAAGATAAAGCAGAGGGTGAGAGGGTGAGAGGATGAGAGCCTTTGTAGGTGAGATGACACGAGTTGGGAGTATGCTATGCACAAAATGCCCCCATTCCCTATTTGGCTAAAGCCAAGGACTTGTATTCTGGACCCTCCTGGACAGTGATTTTATCTGTCAAGCATTATTCATTGATTAAGAAACACAATGACCACAAATTAATACGAATGTATGTGCTATCTTAAAATGAATGTTGTTAATCATTATGCCATCTGCCAAACATTTGGATAATAATGATATATATATATATATATTTAAGATGTTTGGGGACAGTGCTTAAATGCCTTGTCTCTGGCATCTATCAGCCAGGGTTTGAATTGTAGCAGTGCCAGTGTGATCTCAAGCAACTTGTTTAAACCTTTGCCTCAGTGTCATCATCTGCGAAAAGGGACTAATGATGGTATGAAGCTCACAGAATTGTTACATATGTTCAGTGAGATATTGCATGTTGCTCGTTTGTGAAGTGTCTGGCACCTAGTAAATGCTCCAGGAACGGGAGCAGTTATCATCATCGTCATCCTCCCCACCATCATTGCGGGTTATCGATCGATGTATCCGCACACAGTGCTTCAGAGTGTATCAATGTGCAAGCCTCTTACAGTACACTGCAGCTCCCCGGGTTCCCAGGCTTGCAGTTCTGGGGGCCAGTGCAGCAGACACTAAGCCAAAGGACCAGAGTTGGTGGCTGGGTGAAGAGAGGCATGGGCATAGTGAGAAGGGCAGGGTAGAGAAGAGGAAGAGTGGCCGCAGGCACCATCTTGAAATGGTGACTCCATATCACCGTTTGCTATTCGGAGAGGAAGCTGGCAGCTGCAAGGGAGTTTGCCGCACTTCTGAAATCCTGCCTTAGCTAAAGATGGTTAAGGAAAACAGATAAAGATAATTATTACTGAATGGCCATGGGAGAAGTTTCAAGTGTTCTGTCACTTCTGTGTGTTAGCTCTTTGAGAATGGTGAGGCTGCTCTGCCCTGTCTGGCCTAGCATTCCAGAGAATTCTGAGTTCCAGATGGTAGCCAATTAGCAGTAGGCTGAGTCTGGGTGGTCTGGACAGTCTCTCTGCAGTATTTCCCTGCCCTTCCTCTCCCCCTAAAATGGGGGCTCCAGAAAGCTGTTTTTGAGGCAGTCTAGGGGTTTGTAATGTCAGGAGCAAGCAGCTGAGGCCCTGGGGAGAGCTGAGCTGGGAGCCACCGCAGGTAGCCTTGGGACACGGTTACTCCCCTCTGTGCTACTTTACTGGTGTGCCCTGCAAAGCTGGAAACACAGGGAAGATGAACCAAGGAGGTTCAGTGAGCCCGGGGTGGTTCAAGAGATCAAACAAGAAGGAGGTCAAGGATGGAACTCGGTATGACCATCCCTGAGGCTTAACATTATTAGACAGGAACCAGACCACCCGTGGAGAAAGCACACAAGCTGTGCCCGTAGAAAGGCTGATTGATTTGATGAGGGAGTTGTGAGTACGTTCTATGATTTTTTTTTTTGTTTTGCTCAAATGGGCAATAGAGCCAATTAAACTTCACCTTCCCAGGGAAGAAACAGGGAACCCCAGCTTTTGCTTTTCTTTTAGGAAGCTGATCTTTCTGGAAAAATAAACTCCAGTGTCACTTGGCAATATGCCACAAGGAGGCTTCTTCCTGACCTTCAGGTGGAAAGCACAAACGCTAGTGCAAATCAGGGATTTTGGTTCTCAAACCATGAATCTTAAAAAGTTCTGTTAGTCCTAAGCAAATTGGCTGGGACCCCCTTCCCATTTCTCCTGGAAGCCTTTTCTCCATTCTTGACACCACGCAAGTGGACCATTTGTAACTGTCCAGTCCCTTTCTGGTCCTAATGGGGAGTTCTGCTCTGGGGTCTCATTTGCATACACAAATGCAGACTGGCATCTGTCAGCTTAGCACCTCAAGCCAAAGAGCTGGAACAGCAATGGGCAACCTTCTGGGCAAATACCCTGGATATTGGATTCAAAAATGACAGTGTCAAATTGGGGCTAATTTGCATAGGCTTATCAGGTTAATTACTACAATGTCTCCAGGAACTTGAAAATCCTTCAATTCTTATGCAACCAGAATGTTCAAAGTCTGTTGCTATGAAACTTGGAGTGTAAATTACCATGAATACCATTAATCTGTTCACTAGGAGGTTAATTTGCAATTTGTTGGCAAATCACATGTGGGTCTTATAGCAAGAGTGTGGGTGGTGTTTTTGTGCCAACGTGTGGCCCCGCCTCTGTCTCTGGATGTGTGTGTGTGTGCCTGCGCTTGGGCACGCATGCACATGCACACGTAGCATTGTGGCACTGGATTTGGGACTCTCTAAGAGTTCATATCGTGAGTTTTTTTCACTGCTCTCTGGATCTTACCTGGCTCTTCTGGCACATCTGGGGTCCTTGGGCATGTGTTCTCAGGGTGGGAGGGCTGCTGTGCTGAGTAGTTCTCAGCCCAGTGCCAGCTTACGAGACATTCATTAGTTCCTCCTGAGACAAGATCACAAAGTTGTCCATTAATGCTTTAGAATCATCTGGTTTTTCTGAAAGATGCTCTTTTCTTTAATGGCTCTCAAGTTGTTTTTGTATGCAGGCAGATTGCTCTTGGCACCTGGAACTCGGATTGCCTGGAGGAGCCAGGCAGGGAAGTTGCACTGGGCTACAAGTTGGTGATAAGACCACATTGGGTGGGAGTGGGAGGAGGAAGACTGCTGAGCAGGGTCGGAGGGCCTTCCAAGTTTATCCTGTGTTATTGTTAATAGAGGGTAGCAGGGTCAATAGTATAATAATCGTCACCCCAGCTGTTACAGCGCGTTCTCCCATAAGAGACTAGTACTTACAACAAAGTGAGAAAATATCCTTTCCTGAGTTAGGGGCCAGACTTTGGAATGTGACTGAAGGGATGGTGGAACCTCAGTTACCCAAAATAGCTCCCTAGCTAGCCTCCCAGGTTGGAATCCCTTTGGATGGAGGCACCGAAGCCTCAGATATGCTGTTTGGGAAGGAAGACGTAGTGGGAGAACACAGCTTAAAGGGAAAGGGTATGGGGACATGAAACATCTTAGTTTCAGTGCTCAAGAGGGATCCCCCAGAAAATGCTCAAGGCTTTCGGGGCACCCTGAACAACCTGGAGGATGGAAACATGTGGGCCCTTCACAGTGAGGGCCTGTTCAAAAGCGTAAGGGCATGCTGGAAGTTGGGAAAGTTTCCAAAACCTGTCACACCCCCCTACCGTAGTAGTAAGTCTCAGAATTAGGCCTGGGAGGGACACAGAATTTGTGATATTAGTTTGAAGAACTGGGGAGAAGGGGAGGGCCATCAGAAGCTAACTTAGGAGGTGTGCTCTAGAAAAGGTGGCTGCGAGGATATCCTCTCGCATGTTTCTCTTCCCCACGCCCCATGCTTCCTCTTCATGCAGCCAGTATTTACTGAGTTCTTGTGCTGGACACTGGGAAGTCAGTGGGCAAGACCTATGTCCTGCCCTGCCCCCAATGAGCTTACAGTCTAGTGGAGGGTAGATTTTTCAATTTAACTCTGCCTGGGGGTACAGATGAGTCTCAATAGGGTTTTCTACAAAGGGTGACTCAAACTGAGTCTAGAAGGATATGTTAGGGATTACAGGGTAGATGAGGAAGCAGAGGGCATTCGGGTAAAGAAAGAGCTTGGTATGGTCCCCATAAGCAAGGCAAGACTGCCTTTTCTCTAGAGTAGGAAATGCTGTCTTCCCTGATGTCCCTCAGAACCGGCATGATTGATCGTAGAAGGAGGCCATTTCATTGGGAAGTAGGATCTCTAACATTGACCTACCCCTGGAACATCAAGCCATCACAGGGGCACTTCAGTATTCTACAGTATTACTCGTTTTAGGCTTAAAGTTTCAGACAAAACCATCTGTTAAAGGCTAGGCGATGACAAAAAAGGAAACTTATGGAGAATAATGATAATAGCTAACATTTGTTGAGTACTTCCTCTAAGCCATATGCTATTATATACATACATACACACACATACATACATACATACATACATACATACACACACTCATTTCCTGCCCATGTACTGTTATCATCATACCCAGTTCACAGATAAGGACCAGGAAACTGGACAATCAGACCTAGAAGGTTCACTCAGTGTTTACTGCTGGGGCCCTCTGGGGCTTCATTCCTCCTTCCTAACTCCTGGCCTGCCTCCAGGGGCCAGAGGCCACCTATAGTCCCAGCCACCTACAAGCACCCTCCCGACGGAGAGACTCCAGAAAAGAGAAAAATCCTGGTCAGGTCAGGGCGCCCAGTCTTCCTCCCCCACATTAAGGAGACAGTGGAGAGGAATGGGGTGGAGAAGTCATGAGCTCAGAGGTCTGTAGGGGTCAGACTTAAAAGAGTAAATGTATTCACTGGGGCAAGATCAGATATGGGCCCAAGAAATGTTTCATTCTCCCCTTTATTATTCTCTTAATAAAAACAGCAACATAACAGTACCAGAACAATATTAAATGGCAGCTGACACTTGGCCTCCTGATGAGGGTGTGAAAGGCACGGTGAAGACCGGGCGACCTAGAGAGCGTGTCCCTCAACTGAAAGGGGCGCTACTACGTAGTTATCTGGTCATTGTTGGGTTGGTCTATAAGGCCCAAGATTTCCGGGAGGCTTTTTCAAGAGAAGCCAGGAATCCTGATTCTTATGTGAAATCTGAGGATTTTTCAGTGTTATCAATGAATTATAAATTTTTTGAAAGCATGGTACAGGCAAAGCCAAACATACTTCTTTACTAACTGGTGGCCTCAGTTTCCTATTATGGAAAATGGGGATAATATTAATAGCTACTACAGAGGGAGAGTATGAGGATTAAATGAGTTAAGTGAAGATAGGTGAAATGCCTGTCACATATTACGTGGTAACTATTAGGATGATTATTATTGATAGGAGTTCCAGACTTTTACCTGAAGAGTATCCCTTTCTAGATGATTGATGTGAAAATCTCTGTCCTTCACGTCCAGAGAGACCCCCAAACCCTTACTCAGGGGAATTCAGCCCCACTCTTGCCGGCAGAAGACACTAAGGGTGTGCTTACACAGCAGCTGACCAGCACGCGTACGTGTGGAGGGGGTGCTCTTCTTTATACCCCTTCTCACTCAGCAAATTAAGTGCCTCCTGATTTACAAAGTCAGTCCAGAGCTAGGACCATGCTGAGAAGGTCTGCAGAGGGATTCCCTTCAGACAGAAAGGGGGAAACTGAGGCAGGGAAGCCAGGCCACGGTTCACATCCTACTATCTTCAGTTCTTCGTGGAGACTCCCAAAGTTCTTAAGAGAGCTATTGGCTGCTGAAGTTTCAATACTCTCATCTCTCGTTTTTTCATCTTCCTTTCAGGGAGTGGTTCTCACCCCTGGCTACACATTAGAATCACCTCAATGGCTTTTCAAAAATACCGATGGAGGGGCTTGACTTTCAGAGATCTGTGTCCCCTCACACAAACATAAGCAAAATTGTATAGGTGTGTGCATCCTCACACTTTTTCTGGGGATTTGGTTGAGGCATCCAAGGGCAGCGCTGAAGGTGAATGACATAAGCATGTGGGGTCTTACAAGAAAGAGCTTGTTTTTAGGGCCACTGGGCCATCATATAGCATCTGTCCATGCAAGCAGGACTTCGGACCTCAAGGAGCCCCGATTTCCAATTTCCTCCCCGGTCCCACAGAGATCAGCAGTCGCTGCTTTATTTCCTCTGTGGTTGTGAGGATATACTGAACTACTAAAGCCTCTACAAGAAAGGCCTTTGAAAAAGCCCAACCCCCTCTCCACAGGGGAGGGCCCATTATTACAAGGTTAAAGAGGGTGTGGGTGTAGAGGTAACAGAGGCAGCAGGGAGCAGCACTACACATCCAGGAAAGGCCACGCATGTTAACAAAGCAGCTCACAAATGAGAGCAAATTAATACTGGCCCAGCGAGAACAGAACATTCGCACGGCAGGAGCCAAGCACCCATTGGAGCAGCTAGGCCTTGGCAAAGAGAAAGAAGTAGAAGAGTGGAGGGAAGGAAGACAGGGGCTAAGTGAGAGGGGTTTCAATACTGGGGAGTCCTGCTGTGGTGAAGAGCAGAAGGGAAGGGGTCCGTCCACAAAGGAGGGAAAGAAAATGGTGGCAGGTACCCCAGGCAGGTCTGGAGAGCAGGCAGGAGCCCCTCACATCCCCTGGGTGGGTGGGAGGGGTGGAGGGGGCCGACTGAGAGATACAGAATCAATACCCATTCAGGTAGTAGCTAGAAGGGTGTCTCCCCAACTGCAGCACAGTTGACTTCATTATCTGGCAACAAGATCCTGACCACGTGGCAGAGGGATGCTGACTACAGAGCAGGCGCCCACCCCGACCCCTGCTGCCTTCTCATTCTTCCATCTGCGAAACAACCCAGGCCCGTCTGACTCAGAGGCAGGGTATGGGGCATACCTCAATGCAGACAGAACTTGACAAATCTTTCCAGAGAAATGGCCTAGGTGCGAAGTGCGGCTTGGATCCGCCCCTAGACTAGGCGGCTATGAAAGTGGCTTATAGTACTCAGGCACTGAGCAGGGCAGAATGAACAGCCCCAGAGCTCTAAAGCAGTGTTCTGGAGGGCCTCTGCTGGGTCAGGCATTAACCCCTTAGTTCCTGTATCCAAAGTAGATTGTGGGGGCCAGGGGTGCCTGGCTTGAGGCAGCAGCTGTGTGCCAGCCACAACGGCAGGAATGGAAGGTTTAAGTATGTGTAATGGTGGTAGAGGTGTTCACCTTGGACTGTCAGCCTTAATCCTGGGGTATCAGGACTCCATCCTGAAGAGCAGAGAGGGGTCACAGGCAGAAAGCCACCACTGTGAATCTGAGGGGTCCTGTCTGCAAGATGGAGTGGAGGGCAATAAGCAGTTTCTCCCTTTGCTCCCTAGCACAGGTGGGGCCGACCCTGGCTACACTATTGAATAACAGCTCCAGGCCCATGCCCTTCGTGCCAACCCTTCATCCCTGTCTGACGCCTGTGCATACACAGTGCCATGCCCACTGTCCCCGAGTGGGGGCCCTCTCACAGGCTGGATGGCTTAAAATATGATCCTGTTAGAACTGAAAGAGACCCTGGAAATCAGCTAATCCAGGTTTTGGTTTTGGTTTTGTTTTTGCTAATGGGGAAACTGAGACCTGGGAAGAGAGCATATAGAGCCATAGTAGTAATGCCTAGTTAATGCCAGAGCTGGAATGAGCAGTAAGATGTTCCTGTTCCCAGCCTGGTGTGTTTTCTATTGCTGTCTTTGCTATTATTCCAAGTCTTCATTATAGTCGAGGGAAAATGCCAGAATATCCTCAGGGCCAACTTTACACATAGGTAAACATGATGTGATCAAATATGTTTCCTCAACTGCCTGTCATTGTGCCTGAAATTTCATCATCGGTGATTCATTCCATTGGATCTTGAAGCTTCCTGGCCTTTTAGGGGGCAATCGATGGGGTGGGAGAGGGTATTAACAATCACCAGAAGCAGAAAGGCTTTGCAAATTGTAGTCAGCTTATATAGCTGGAGGATAGCCGTGGCAGCTGCCTAGGGAAGAAGAGCCAGGCAGAGGAGGGCATGGGAATTCAGGACAAGACTCTGAATCCAGGGCCCAGGCCACCCTGACAGGGCAAACATGGAATATTTGATACACCCACACCGGAAACTTCTGTCACAGCCTGGCTTGGGCGCTCAGGAAACATTCCCCCAGGAGACTGTTCTGTGACCGGGGGGCCTGAATCACTGTTGTGTGGCCCACGCTGGGAAGAAGGGCGAGGGAATGAAGGATAACATCAGGCTGTCTGAAGTGGCTGCAGGGGCACTTTATTAAGAGGAGCAGCATAGGCGAGATGGATGTGACCAGGGAATCTATGAAGACATTGAGAGGAGCCTGAGCCAGAAGAGGGATGGGCTTCCGAATGCCAAAGGAGGCTAGGTGCCCAGGGCCAGGCCCCCTTCTCCCTTTGCATTCCATTCCAGTTTAGCCCCAAAGCTGTGTGGTACAGCTCTGGCTTTGACCAGCCATAGTGTCCAGTCTTCTGAGTATCTCCCTCTTCGGTGTCAATTCTAGTTTTATATCCAAGGGACTTCGGGTGACAATCTGGTAGCAAAGAGCGGAGGAAGGAAAGAAGCCAGGAGATTTGTCTGGAAACTGTTTACCTAGCAAGACCCTGTGTTTCCTTAGTGTGTATATTTATTTAGGGTGGCAGGGAGTAGAGGAGAGTGTTTCCGGAGATTTGCAGCTGCATTTTCACAGCAAGCATAGTATTACAATTAAGATTGTAGGTATACTTGGGATGTGGGGAGGGGGCTGGCAGGGGTCAGTCTTCCCAGGGGCTCCACTAGTCCTGCTGTAGATCTCAGCTAGCCTGGCTGAACCCTGAGCACCAAAATAAATAAGTGTCCACCCTCAAAGCCACCTTCTGCCTTCCAACATGAGTCATGTGCTTCCTCAAGGGGTGCCTCTGGGGACTTGAAGTCGTTTCTACCCAGATGGGCTCAGATGGAGATGGGGGGGTGGGTGGGCGGGAGGATGCTTCTATTGCAAGGAATTAGAAAGCCAGAGAGCCAAGACTGTCTGCTGGTTCCATTCAAGTCCCCAAACAATCTCCCGGCTTGAGGCCAGGTCATCACTAACCCAAGCGTCGTGGACACTGCTCAGGGCAGACGATATTTCACAGAGCAGAGGCTCCTGCCCAGGTGTGGGATCAGTGAATCAGGGAAGATGGAATTCAGTGCAATCAATTTGGGAGAGTCAGCCAGGATTTCTTTTAAGCTTTACTTCCCAGCAGCCCCCCTCCCACCTTGGAGACAGACTAATCCCTGACATTTGTCTAGTGGCTTTACACTTTTCAAAGGTCCTTCACATCCATTATCTCCACTGAGCCTCTCAAACACCCTGGCGAAGTCGGACGGGAAGGCGTTCTGATCCCTGTTTGACCAAAAAGAAAACTGAGGTCCCAAAAGGAGACATGACTCATCCAGGATCACACAGTTGTTCAGTCAATGAGTGAGGACTTCAAATGCGCTTCCTAACTTCCAGCCCTGTGTGCTTTCCACCGCCCAAGTGGACTCTGCCAGTGCCTGACACATAGTAGACAGGCGCTAATAAATAGTCACTACATGAATGAATGGATAAGCCGGGGCGAGGCAGGGAGGAATACAAGTTTGAAAACTGATCTTTTGTTTTTTTTAATGATCAGATAGAAGGGCAGCAATGCTGTATTGTTTCATCATTTTGACCAGGAAGGAAGGAATAAGAGATCTTTCCCATCTCACAGGTGTCACTGCCAACACAGGGAGATGAAGGAAGCATCCACAGAGAAGCCACAAGGCTTACTCTCCAGCCAAGACTACCTTCCACTCTTCCTTTAGCGGAGTGGGTGATGGGGGTCTCACCTCACACCAGCGCCAAGGAGTGGGACTCAGTCCTGGGGAAGAGCATCTTTCCCATGCCCCCTGCAAGCCCATCTCTCCCCATGTTCCCACCAGAGACTCCCCAGGTTTTGTTGTGGGAGGGATTCCGAGGACACTGGGTGTCGGCTCCTTTAG